>VYYJ01003713.1:0-15661 GCA_021029165.1 Cyphoderus albinus
TGCATCATTTTTGGCTTTTAAGGTTTTACTGTCTTTGTGGCCTATCAACAAACTTACCGCATTCATTAAGAGTCATATCGGTACTTAAGTGAAACTAGCCTTTTAAAGGTCTCAAATTTAAAACCTAACCTCTAGTACATATTCAAATGTTGCAAAGTTTCATCCTGAAAAGGCCATTAGGGTAACATTGGCAGTTATCTGCAGATATCTCTAAAAGTGTGTACCTAGATGAAGACGTGTAATTGAAAATTTTCTAAAAAAAAGTGAGATGAATAAATATTTAAAATGTAGACTTACACATTTGTTTTAAACAGTTTTCATTTATTGTGTGTGGCTCTTCTGAACCGTACGTGATAAATGATTTATGATTATGATTTTATTACTCACCACTGTAGAGCAAACACTGAGACTATACGGTAAAGTGCCAAAAGTGTTAAGCAATGGATTACCGTAGAAGCCTTGAAAAGATTGTTTTCGTCTAGCGTATCTAAAGGTTTGTTGATGCACTTGAACCAAAATAGGAAATACAGATTTTATCATCATACCTGTTATACCTACCTACATTTGTTTGTGGGCAATATTATCTATCAAAGGAGTTTAGATGCGTGTGGTATTAGCGTCATTTTGGGATATTGGCTGTGAGTTGTGGGGGAATGCATTAGCAATGGAATATCGCTAATCCATTGAAAGGGGAAAAGGTAAGATGAGGTAGAGCAAGACCATCCTTCCTTCTGAAAGGGAAACTGTTTCAAATGATCTTACCAAGTTTGAATTTATCGTGAACGAATTTCTAAATGTGGTTGCACGTTGCAAAAAAATGCAGAAGAATGCAATTTTATTGGTTATGCGATTTAGACTCGACTGGTGAGTGAGTCGCACTTTTCAAACGTCAAATAATACAGCTTAGATTTTAATCTATTCTAAGAATTAAAAATAAATTACATTAGCAAATCTATATGGTGGCAATGACAGACCGAATGTGTATTAATTTTGCAATATGTAATAACAGTAACTTAAATCTAGAAGTCTTCTTTGCCATATACATAAGCTTTTACATGTTTTGTGTCTGAAGTAAACTGAAAACTATTATTGCAATGAAACTGTCATCATCCTATTGGGTGCAAAAAATGTACACCACTAGAGCACGACTTTTAGGTGAACATTCCGGCTCGACTCAAAATTAGCATTCTGCTGGTCCGTTTTTTCTTTTACTAGGCAGGTTAACTCCCCACCCACTGTTATCTGATGGATCATGCATACCAAACCATCACCACTTCCTCTCATCGGATCCCGCATTAATCTTTTTGCAATGTTTCATTATCCAAAGTTAAGTGTGTGTGGTATACAGCATTATACTTAACTTTATTTATTTCACGCTCGTCATCATTCAAACCTTTGGCCGTACCGTTGATTCTTTTGATGTTTTCATGATGGAAGATCCCGTACTGCAGATCTACCCCGTGGCTTACATATAATTAGATAGAGAAGCGAACTTGAATTGTTTTTTATTGCAGGGGAATAACAACCAACAGATTCAAATAACCAGTTAGCAGATTTCCATTATGTGTGAAAAATTGCAGAAAAGATAACGTTTGTTTATAAATTAATTATATAACGGCAGAAGGGCTTTGAGAGATTTTGCGAGCGTGCACATTTATACTAATAGATTAAATATAAAACCACTACTATTAACTTACTTTTCAACATTGCTTTGGCTGAAAGCACTCTGTATTCAAGCAGATAAGTTTTCATTTATTCAGATTTCGTGACGTGACTTCTGGAAAAACATAAATCGTGTACAAGAATTGGAAACAAAACACGCACACTAGTCTGCACAGCAATTGCAAATAATTTATTTACAACTCCCCTAATATCGATCAAACTATCTTAAATGTAGGGTAACAGATTGACCATTGACCATTGTCGTTGGTTTAGAGCATCTTAAAGAGTAATGCAAATACATTCTTGAGTAAACTTTCGTGGAATGTACAAGGTGAATCGCAATATATCGATGCAGACAAATGGCAAATACTACGTAGTGTACAATGGTAAATAGCATGTCAAGCAAACAGAAGCAGTATCAGTTGCTGTGTCTCTGGAACTTGACCTATGGAACATTTGTTTCTGGTACTGTATACAGAATAATTAATTCCTTAGCACGAAACAAGTATTGGTTGGTGGGCATTTGGTTGTGTTGCAAATCACCAAATGAAATATATTTCTTTACAACTAATTAATGAATGAATTCGATATTTGACTTTCATAAAGTGTTGCTGCCGTAGTTTACCGCACAACATTCGAACGTAGAGGATTAAAGACGAGTTCATTAAAAGTTGTAACAGTGAAAAATATTCCGTTTTAGATGCTTTCAAACCTTAAACTTTTACTTGTAAAGAGGTGGCACGCATGCATGCTTTCGTGTAGGTATAAGTGCTTTTTCAATTCAAAGGAATTGCAGATTTATGTAGGTTATCAACGAAGCACATTTTTGTTTTATAGCAGTGAATGAGTTTATTCACTTTTACCGTTTTTCACAAATGACCTAAGAATGTAACTCCATAAATGAAATATGTAACACTGTATTAGGGTTGTCAGTCATAGTCGTAAGTTAACAACGATCAATTCTATCATAACTTCTAGCATAACTTAATAAACAACAGAAAGGGGCTGCTTATTCCCAGAAAACATTGTGTTCAAAACACTTTATTACTACGCTATAAAAATGCAGACGTGGACAAATAAAACTTAACCATGATAATAATAATAATTTTTGGGGTTTCCAATTTAATGCCGAATCTATACTAGAATTTTGTGTAATTTAATAAGTAATTATTGCACATTACGCCGTGATATTGTTTCCTAACGCCCATGGAATGAAGACCTATTGTCGTAATTGGTTGCTATTTTGTGGCGCTGAATCAAGATGTACGCCATCAACAAATTGATGCCTTCACTTTTATTCCTTGTACGTACTGCAGATTATTGCAGATGTACATATTTGAAGGCATAATAAATAAATGTTTGGTTTTATTGCAACATGCATTTGCAAACAGCAAAGTTTGGTAACAGAAAAATGAGAAGTACAAATTATCAGTCGCGCAACCACTGACGAAAGTGAAAACACTGTTTTCTTCAAAGATAATCGTATAATTGCATCTCGTAAACAGTAAAAATAAATTGTGGCATTTAGGGAATATATGAAATGAAATAGGGTAGCGATGCAGTTTATGCAGAAAGCATTTAAGGTACTTATTATATTTCGCATATCTGCTACAGTTGAGAGTAAAAAGCGACTCATCCCATTAAAATATATACATAGATACCAAGATGAATATTTTTAAAGTTCAAGTATTATGTTAACCATAATACCTTTGGTTATACCTTCAACTTACAAGAAAAGGGCACAGAATCTAACAACATTTTTTTCATTTCTTAAAAGCGAAAGTGATATTACCTATTTCTACAATTACGCGCAAGTCCACTCCATAATACAATTTGATACCAAAAATTGAATATTACGTGTCTTGTTTACATTTAAGCACATTCTTTGTTCTCGTTCTCCCAGAAAAATTCTAGACCTATGCAAGCTTATATATCACAACAAACATTCCAGAGATGACGTGACAAATGACAAAGAAGTATTTTAAAACATTCGTCAGTACCAACATTTTAATTGCACAATTATTTATTGGTCTGACAGTAGTTCGTCCCAGCTCAATTGAAAAAGGTTGACATTACAAGCGTCGCATTACAGGTTCAAGTTTTCTGGGNGTCTGACAGTAGTTCGTCCCAGCTCAATTGAAAAAGGTTGACATTACAAGCGTCGCATTACAGGTTCAAGTTTTCTGGGTTGTTGTAAATTAGAAATTAAATAGTTGCAAGCTGGCCAATAATTCTGCGCAAATCACATTCTCATTTGGGTTGATATCGTGAATCATGACAACTTACGTGCAAAAAATTCCTTCCCCATTTCTCATATAGCTCAAGTCCGGCAGGTAGGGCTAAGTACAACAAAGAACTGCCAAATACATGCGGAATGCTATGTAGGAATTGCTATTATCAAACGGTCATCATGAGCTACTTGTCCAGTTATTTGTACGTGCACAGAAATTCCGCAGTTATCTCCAAACGTATCAAATCAACAGTTGCATATTGAGTTCCAAACGGCTTAGGCATAGTACGCAGAATACACCTGGTGATGTAGAGGAGGTTCGTATTACAACAACATCAATTTATCATTAAATAAAACCGGATGCTGAGAGACGATAGTGATGAAGCCCCGCTGCTGATGGCTGTATGCCCGAACCTCCTCTTTTTAGTAACTTTACCAGATTTTATGTTATCACGCCGAAAGAGCATCTTTAGGATTACGCTATGAACATTGGCTCAACATTACATACACAACAACATTACTAATACCAAAATTTTCTGCGTGTTTGAAGAATTAAAAACTGAACAATAAATGTACAATGTGGCGAAATGTAAATGTGCTATAGAATGTAGATATTGAATGACTTGTTCGTCAACATGTTCAACTTGTTTGAAACACGACATTTTTGTCCTCCTAGGTAAACAATTTTGATTAAATATTTGTGGAGGTGTTTTTGAAAGAGAACAACGGAAGTAATCAACATGATCACGGATATTTTCATTTTTAATGACGATTTCTATGTTCTCTATGTATTGTCAAAGACCCATCCCAGGCCCAGCCTCACAATTACCTACGATGTAAAATAATTTCGGATGGTTTTTGTTTCAATGTATCCAGGAGCAGAGTTCATACGGATACAAAAGAGAAATGCGATGTAAGCCATTAAAACATGACCTAATGGATAGTTCACTAAAAATGCCAATGTTGGTATTTGTATACACATACAAAGTTCATTCACTAGCTAGAATCACGCTGATCGGAGTAGAGCTTTTTATGAAGTAAAAATAACGACTTTTGCTGGTTTGCCTCTGCTAGATTCAAAGAGCAAAACTAGAGCTGCTAAATTGTTTAGAAGACTAACGAACACATTATTTTCTCCTCTATCTCACGCAAGAGTTTTTACATATACCTACCCACAGAGTTCTGACTTGACTTGCTTGCACAAAGAATTCAAGTTTAGAAAACTAACGAACACATTATTTTCTCCTCTATCTCACGCAAGAGTTTTTACATATACCTACCCACAGAGTTCTGACTTGACTTGCTTGCACAAAGAATTCAGAAATCAGACTTACCCAGAGTGGCAAGTCTGATTATTTGTTGTTTAATTTGAATTTATAATGAAAAATGCTCATCCTTTTGCCTTTGACTCTATCCTGCAAAGTTTTCACTGCTGCAGTTTTCCTCTTGCCCGAATCTCAAGGCAGACATTTTGCAGATGAAAAGTTTTGATGATACCAAGAGCAAACTAATGCACACGCACAGGTCTCTATTTACACTTCTGATTTGACTTTCAGCTCTCATCAGTTAGTCAACGCAATTGTAGTCGAGCGAATTACAGTCATAGAGATTAATCATCCCAAGATTATTATACCCTTCAAAGTTTGGGACTTCTCCTAGCCGTCTAGGTATCATCATCAGTGTTCAAAATTCCAGGGTGGAAATCAGCATTCAGGAGAAGAGATAAAGTCGTCGCCTGCTAAATCAGCATAGTTTAGCCTTCGACTGTAGATTAGCAGACCTGAACTATGAAAACTTGGTCGGGTTTTCCTTCCACTTTCAATCACAACCTTTTACAAGAGGGAAATTGCAAAAGTGGAAATAATACAGCATGATTGAATTTTCATTACATTCGTATTTGATTTTCGAGTGGACTTCCGTTTTTAGTTGTAGATACTTCGTGAGGATATTTCGGCTGCCATTTCAACTGCTAGATACCTAAAATTCGTGCGTTTGTAGAAAGATTCTTTTAGCTAATAAAAGACTAGCTCCACCACAACCCGAATGGTTTCGCACAATAATGTAAACGAACATGAATAATTTACTCATCCCATCAACATCATTATTATTATCAAAAAGGCTCAGACCGGAATGCGATGGAGAGAGAAGAGAATGAATTAAGGGAGAAACGTGCTTGTTGAATTTCTATTGAATAACTTAGAACCTACGACTGGTTGACTCTCTGGTGCAAGCAACTCATATTATGGCAGTGGCGTTGGGACAGACTTGAAAAATATGCTCATCTCTCATGTCATGTCTCATGCATAACTTCCAAAAACCTTTTACAAAACTGCTACTTTGTTACCACTTTTCATTCTACCTGTTGATGCTATTTTGTTGCTGCCGTTGGTAAGCTCGCTAAGATTTTGTACATAACGCCAAGAGCCATGCATTGTTGCTTTCCTGCATTCTAGAGTTTGCGAAGTGCCCACAATAATATCACACATTACTCAGGTACCATTACATGATTAGATTTTCCTCCTTTCATTTAAGCCACTGCAAAACGATTCAATTCCGATATTGAGATGATGATGGAATGGAGACGGATGATATGATAGTGAGGACGACGAAAGTTCGGCTTTTTCTGATTATACTTACACGGCTAGTTTTTTCGTAACTAGTACTATCGTTGTTAGTCGTAGTTTGTGTTGTTTGTCCCTATCATGTAGTCAGAGCACACGCAGATTAATACCTCTGCAGAGTTCAATCGCGACCAGTCTTACAAGTATTATCATCACTGCCAAGTACAACTTAAATACCTGACTTGATATATTCATTCAATGATGATTATTATTATTTTGTATAATATGTGAGGTCTTTGACTCTGATCAAGCAGCCTAGAACATTATTTTATGTAATTGAGTAAATAAAATAATAATTTGTTGAGAAAGTCTCACTACTCCATAATGCCAAGAATAGGTGCCATGAAGTGAAGAGATTTGGCTGCTGATCTTCACTGATTTGTTTAATGTGTGTTTCATGGAATCAATCTCAGTATAGATGTCCAGTGATACAAATCAGAATGAAACCAGGATGTGTGTCAAAATATTTGACGCATGAAATGTCATGAAGGCTGCTTAAATATGTGAGAAATGATTTTACTTTCTTCATTTATCTTAATCTCCCGGTAGGGAAATAGAGCGAAGAAAACTAGGCGCAGAGTATCCGCACCACTGCGCTTTCCGGTAGATAGTTCCACAGTTATTCGAAATAAAATTTAGGTACTATTGTTGGAACAACATTGTACTACATAAAAGTACAATGTAAGTACGAATTACTCATTCCTCACAACAATTCCAATTCCAGACATGATCATGGTAATTTATACCTTTACTAAATTTACAAAAGAAGAGAGCGGCACACACATGAATTGAATACGTAATCAAAAGCTCAGCCAAACTACTCCTGTGTCAATGAACGACCGGAATGACTTTAAACAAAACTGTTGTTTTATGTATGATAAACATTACATTTCTACTATTGTTTACAAATCTACAATTGCAATGTTGTAATTCCCATCCCTCTTCTTGCGCAAAGTGAAGCGAAGCAAACAAAGATTATATAATATCCTGTTCTCCATTGCTACGCATCTTTATTTATTAAAGGTGTTTTCCTGGCTCTTCCTCCTGACTCCTGTCTAATTCTCACGGGGAATACGAAAAAATTGTGGCATTTACTCAAAGTCGCTACGTAATTCCAGACTAGACAGACTAATACGAGGAGTATCAAGATAAGGAAGTAGTTTTGTGTTGAAAATTAGTCAGCTATAAAAATGTGCTAAAATGGAAATTTTTAAAAAATGTTGAGCTTTTTTGTCAGCAATAAAAGGGAAAAAGAATGTATAAATGCTTTGGCTGATGACGGCGCTGACAGAGAGATATCCAATGTAAGTAGGATGGAACGGAACGTTTGTAGAAGAGTTGCATTATGATGTATTTCATAATCCATAACCTAAGCGATGCAACTCGACTTCGGCTTATTTATTTTCGTTTATACTATTGTAAAAAGTTACAAAACTCGTCTGCTTTCTTTCATCTCTGGAGGCTCGGACTCGAGTGGAGTAAAAGAATGATATCATCGTGTCATTTAGAATATAATAATGCTAATCTCAACTACTACAGGTTTCCGTATATCTCTGTCACTATATTGTCCACCTACTCGTTGTTGAAGTGGTCGGCAGCGTTAGTGCCGAGGATTTTGTGCAATCCTGTGGTTTAAAATTCACACAATAATACAAAAAAATGTGACGTTAAAAAGTGAGTTATATTATGAACTGGTCAGTATTATGCTCTTATCGTTATCCAATAAGCGCATAGATAGCCCTTTAAATAAGAGAATTTGTGAATAATTTTAAATTAAATGACTGTATCTCCTCCTTTGTATTATGTTGTTGTATTCGATCATTCAATTCATCAGTTAAATAAATAAATCCTAACGGCCAGAGCCAGCCAGCACGCCTCTGAGTTCGAATATCTAACCCTTGTCAGCAGAAAATTACAAAATAACAATAATTACGTTACTACACATAAACATGCCAGTTGCACCTTGAAAATATTGTGTCCATTGCGTGTGAAGATGGGAAACATGAGGCACGAAAACTCATTGCATATCGTCAGCAAACCTACAAAATATGCATGCACATGTGCCGCAGTGGAATGAATATGAGACGAAAATCCAGTCGCAATAAACACGAGATAACAAAATGCAAGTTTATGATACTTTTATATTGACTTGCTTTCCTCTCTCGGCTTACATGTGCCAAATCTTTCGAGATTTGACTCAAATGTCTTTGAAGAAACATGCTTTTCTGCTAAAGGTGAGTATTCTACTGACTTTCGAGGTGAGATTACTCGTAAATTTTTAACAGCTTATAATATCATTTCGACGTTTTTCTCATATAATATGGATGTGGGTTAGTGGTTACCACTGAATGTTGACTGCAGAGAAAAAAAAGAATTTATCTTTGAGAAAATCCACTGGGCGCTTTGTACTTAATTAAGCTGAACCCTATCCAACTAAATAGCGATAGATTTAACGAGAAGAATACAATCACTGGACTAAACCTGTTGTCAGTCATACAGAAATTGACAGATTGATGCGATATTATGTGAAAAGGATAAAGCCGCCATTAAGCAAACCTACGCCTTAAAGATCGTTGAAACTGGACCAACCTGATGGATGTGATGTAGGGCACTTTATTGTATTACACATTTATTGTTGCTGGTGGGTGAGGGTGAAGTTAAGAATGAAAGCGAAGTTTTCACCAAAGCTTATGCGTTGATGATGGGTAATGTGTCGCAGTTTATGCCACTACTAATGATGTGTAATTATAGCACACATTCACGTAATTACACAAATTAATTAAGCACCATTAACTGCTAATTGACTACATACCAAAAGTTAGTGATCATAAAAAAATTAAGAAAACAAGAAGAGTGATTTAAATCATTATGAACTTACTCGTAATTTTTCAGATCCTTTTTAAGCCAATTCACCGGAAAGGATTTTAGGTCCAAATTAATATTAAATACGCACAAAATAACTGATAAACAAAACACGCTAGACTCCTGTCCTTCTGTCTTTTTAGAATTTGTAATTTCAGCTTTCAAGAACGGCTCTGTCAAATGCATCAAAACATGAAACGCCCTTGTCAATTTGTTCACGAAACATGTACAGAACTGTTTCGGTGATTTCGGAAAACCAATAATTACATAATACAATCTTATGGAGTAAAAATTTCAACTGTCACTGATGATACAAATCATCGAAGCAGGTATGAAAAAGAACAACTAAAAAGAGTAAACATGCACAACAAAGACTTCACATTTTCAGGTAAAGTTGGAATGTATGAAAAGTAAGTAGACAGGTATGTTGCGCTTGCAGGTTGTTTGTTGACATTAAGAATGATTTTTCTACAATGGCAATGCCAAAAGTAGGTACTTGCGTGGTTGGGTTCAGCAGAAAGTAACACCTTACCTGGTCTAGCACTCAGGTACAACTGCGAGATGCCAAGAGAAGCAGACATCAACTTGCCCCTCCGTCGTATCAAGCGAAAACCTGCATCTTGCTCACTTGGTGCATACCTACGAGTTGTATTGTAATAGCAAACGAAGTATTCATTCTTCTGACAGAAAGTAGCGAAGCAGGTACATTGCGTTATTATTACCTGTTATTTTTTTATTCATCGGCATGTAATGTAATAGTAAATACTCCACTAGTCCTCTCATGAAATACCTGTTCTTCTGAGGAACTCAGCTCAGCTCCTCTTCTATTAAATATCTGTGCCACTTGATTCAACTTAACCCAAGCGAGCATTGCATCTTCTATTATCGTCATATTATCATCATCCTCAGAGCACCTAATATAGGTTTTAGGTATTACCTGCAGTTATCAAAGCAATGATTTGTGATGGGACGTCGAGTCTCATGGCTGAAGACATTACACTTGGAGACTTTTACTATAATTCTTACGAATTGTTTGTTTACACAAAAATGTTTTCAGACAGACGCAGAGCTAAGCTACATAAAGCTAAAATATTTAATCGAACGAATGTGATATCATAAAGCTAAGCGAAGCGCTCCTTTCCTTCTTCAACAAAGTTTCCCAAATGAAATGAAACGCAAGGATTTTTATGCATGTGGAATTTGCGTTCAATCGAGTGTATAAAGCAGCACATGTTAATCGAACATTTATAATACGAAACTTCAACTTTTTACACAACAATACAGAAAACTGCTCAGGATCGTGATTCTTTTATCCCTTTGTGCTGGTGGATGATAGATGCCGTATTATTATAATGTATCAAAAAAGTTTTTACATTTTTTTTCTTTTCTTTCTTCTTTTGATATGTTTGCTAGGTTCACTTGTGAATGTCGGAATGTGAGTTGAATGCGGAGTGAGTATTTGCTCTTGTGTGAAAAAGACAGGTGAAACTAACAATTCATCTATCGTTTTGAATAATATGTCTTTTTAAGCAAGATTATTTTCTCTGCACTCCCTACATAAGACCTACTGAGGCAGTATTACCTCGACCCGAGAGAGACCCTTTTCTTTTTCTCATTCTTCTTTTCGTGCTAAGTAAAAATGAAACTTGGACAAACGCGTCCCTGCGTCTCTTAAGCCGAGAGGAAAGACTAGATAATAAAATATCATTATGATCATTGTGAGGCAAAGCACACCTTTTCTGAGTGGCTGGATGAATCAGTGGATCTTCTTGACTTGCAGTCTTCTTGTTCGTATTCTAGCAGCGAAAGTAGTTATCTCCCTGGTACTTTGGTATAATCGCTTAAGGCTCCTATTTTTGTCAGAGAACCTGAGAGTCTGGTTCATTTCTGACTTTACTCACTGTACAGGTTCATGCATACAGCGTACCGGTATTCAATTAAGGAGCTGAACTACTTGCTCACAAGAAGTGTAATTAGGTTGGCAGGATGCTTGTTCAGGTTGTGGAGTCTTCTTCTGGTGCTGGCATCAACGCAAATAGAAAGAAAATAGAATGAGCATTCGATCTACCTCCCTTTATCCGAAAAGGTGTTGGGGCACTTCATAAATTGCTCTTCCTCTCTCAAGTCAAAACTTTATCATCTATTTATAACTCATGTATGAGACAACATATTGCCTCATAAAAGCTATTAACAGATATTTATGGAGGTTTGCTTACTTTTCAAGAAACTTCAGCTGTTTTTCCAAGATGAGAACAGAAACATTCTCATTTTGGGCAAAGAAGAAATAAGATTCAGGAGGATGTTTTAGATCAAGTTCCTTGCTGCATGCATGTATCAAGCAAAAGTGTATTAATGTATGTGAGTGGTGGAATGCGTAAAATGCACCATTTTTCTGACTCAACCTAATGGGACTGTACAGATACAAAGAGTGGGTAAAATAGAGCCTTTTCTGCCTATCTTCTACCCAGAACGATATCTTTTCCAAAGAGTATGCACTTGTCAGTACTAGTAGCAGAGAAAATCATGACCATCAACATTTTCCGTTCCATTAGTTGCTTCATTTTTTCACTTTGACTCTCATTATGTAACTGGTGGCTCGCCATCAGTATCCCATATAAATGAGCGCATCCCTTCTTGTTACTATGCACTGAGCACTGAGAAAAAGGGAAATAAATGACGGAGGATTTGTGACTTTGATTATTCTTGTCTTTCTTCTCTTTTCTTTTCATTTTCCTTGCCTTGTACACTAACTGTGAGAGTTCCATTTTCCACTCTTACCTTTTCCCTCGGAATCGGAACAGGTAGACACAGTCAGAGTACTCACACCAAAAAGGGATGTTACATTATTTATGAATGCGAGGTACGAGAATGGATGCTCTTTTACCTGTTCCTGCAATTTCACTCGTTTTTTGGTAGTCCCCATTGTGCCGTTATTATCATTGTATTCACTTGTGCGATAGGGTCATTATGAACCTTTCCAGGGGTCTTTTTAGCTTCAGCCTTCTTTCCATTATTTTGTTACTGTATGAAGGTATTCAGAATCTGAAGAAAAAAATGGATTAAAAATCGGTTCTTCTTTCCGCTCTTACTGAACACGAATGGAACACACACCTGTTCCTTTGTTGATGAAACCTTTTTCTTCGACCATTCTTGATACTGGTACTGGTGTATGTGTGTGATTTTCTTATTCAACACTGTCTGTGAACAATGTGAAACAATAGCAAAAGAAAAATGGAGGGATCAGAAATTTCCGTTAAAAGGCGTAACAACACACAAAGTTGAAAGGACTTTTCCCGGGATTTTCCCCTCTGATAATGAAATTGAAGGTTGTCATTCCTAAACTTCCTATTAAGTTAACAAACTTTATTTACTTGCGAAAACAAACTTGGAGTTTTCTAAAGGACGTACAAACGGATAATTTTACGGTGGATTTGAATATCGCGTTTTAAGGGAAAGGAAAAATATTGCTTATCTGTGAGAAAGTACACATTGGAAAAGTAACGTTTGCGTAATCAATGTTTGCGTACCTATCCGTATTATGCAGAGATTTTTCTTCGTTATTTAAACAATTTCCCCCGGAGATCATTAAGTTGCATGCCACATCTTCATTTTATTTAAATTCCACAATGAACTAAGCATTGTGTATAATTGTTGAACGTGTGAATTTTTGCGATTTTCCAGTTTGAAACACGGAGTATGCGATGGTAATTCGGATATAATGATAGTACTGCCTGGGACATTTAAACATAACGTGCATTCAATTTTTCTTTCGAGCCGCATTTTTACACTCGGCTTCCTGTGTTGCTTCCCTTCCTTAATGAATGTTAATCCTTGTTTAGTACAACTGATAATGGTAGAGATGAAAGGGAAAATTAGTAGTGGTCTGTGTGCAATGAATTGCTGAGTAGGTATTAATAGCAGCTCCCAGCTTCTTTATAAACATTCATATTTTTGTAATTTGCTCATACGATTAGTCTAAAAAGAAACTCATGAAACGAGGATTTAGTAAGTAAAATTTGTTTATCCTACATTTAAGTTCGAGTTGTGAGTTATTGAAGGCATCTTTATTGGCTATGTTAAAGTAATAAACTTTCCGGGGCAATTGTGGTACACTAAATATTCAAACTTTATTTTATGGCGAGAGCTACCTACATAAATAAGAATTTTCAAATTGTTTTCTATGTCCGTAAATATTAGTACCGTATCGTCAGTAATGACTTGCAGTGCTAATTTTCTCTTCGGTATTATTATTTGAAGTGCAAGCGCACAAGAGAACGAGAATACATTGTGATATGCAATTCATTATAGGGTATAGAGTATAAACTACCTTCACAACCAGGGTGTTCCTCTAAAAATAAATAGTGATTTGCAATTGGCAATCCAGTACAACAATGCAATGCAAGTATGTATCTACTACTGTTCGAAACAGTACAGTTATTTTTATTTGCATTTTGCATGATGTTGATGACCACCGCGGTCATGTTCTTTTCACTTCTCTTGGTTTAAATAAAGCAGTAGTAGTGTGAATGCGACTGATAATCAGCACTCCCCAGATCATAAACAAGAAAAATTGTATTGTAATATTTTACGAGTGATCTCTACCTCGCATTAATACTGCGCAAATTTTTTTTGTACTTCACATTTTTATCTAAATGGGTAATATTTTACGGGCATTGCCCAAGTGATGTGCTGCATTTAAATTAGAACGTACAAAGGAGAATGAATGAAGTTTTTCTGAAAGTCCACACAAAGTTGAAGGAAAGAGTCAATTGTCATGTCAGGCTTTCCGAAAACCAAAGAATCTAACCTGCTTCATTTGAAAGGTATTTCCCAAAGTTTATGGTTTATCGTTCGTTACTACCAACCAGGAACCATTTAAGCAAGCAACCTGCAACGCAACGCAAGCAATTAAGAAAAACCGTGCTAGTACTAAAAATGCAACAATGTTTGCGATGATCCTTTAGAAATTTAAAGCGCTTCTGACGCTGAGAGGACCCTCCTGCTACAGGTCTTCTCTTCAGGTAGCATTTTTGTTTGACTGTTGCCTCCTGCCTCATGATGAGACTCAAGTCAAGTTATCTGTAGCGACTTTAGTTGGCAATAACGAAGAAATGAAGATGAGGGTAATAATGAGGATGATGGAATGAATAATGCTTTATTATTACCAACTCCGTAATACAATGTAAACTTACGTGATGACGTACAAAAAGATTGTAAATCATCTGAAACAGTTCTTAGCAAGCGATCTTAGCAGTAGCAAACTGTTTTATGTTTGGTGCTAATGTGATGGTGATGAGCCAGGTAGGGCTTGACTTTTGACTGCGACTGATACTAATGCAGATGGACAAAACTGTGGAGTGGAAGGAGAACCTGCTAAAATTCTGACCAGGTACCACGAACAATGATTGCAGGGTTGACTTTTTCTGCCTCGCTGACTGAAAAGTAAGTTTTTTACAGGGCTGTATTGATTTCACTGTCGGACAAGCGTTCGGTCAAAATAACCTTCATGAAGAGAGCCAGAGAGATAGACACATAATCTTACAAAGATGATTAAAGAGCTGCGTTTTCTCCGCCTTTTCAGTGAAGCTGTTTCGTTCGACCAAATGTTTGTATGCATTGATGTTTGTGAACTGATCGTTATGTTGAAATAAGAAATCACTGAAGAAGAATAAACCAGACATGGGTTATTCATTTTGCTACGTCATTCCATTCCAGAAGATCCTCAAAGTCAACCGTTCGCGTTCATTGTATTGTGATCTTCAACTTTAAAGCACAGATCAAAATCCACAAAGTCACTATTGAGTCAGTGTAGTGAAAGGAAAAAGCTAAAGTTCCAATTCAAAAGTCAAATGTACGCTCATAAAGAGAAAAGTTGCTCTTCTCCCAATGAAAAATTTGTTAAAATGATTAACGCATTCTTTTGATTCGGGGTAATCGGAGGCGATCAATTTAATAATTTTATTATCCATTAGCAAGACATTTCATAACAAAACTTCATTATATTTCTATTCTACATTAAAATAATTCCACTTAAGAAAAAGCAGTTAAATTTGAATTGAAAAGCAGTAGAGCTAACTAAAACTAAATTGCATTTACAAATACTGTTCACAATCTTTACCACACTCTGTCAGTGACAATGGAAGCTTAAGAAAGTAAAGCACTTGTAAAAACTTGAAGTGGAGGCTTCGTGCAGTTAGATGCCAAAAATGCTATCACATTGCACATTATATCTTATCTGATTTCTTGTTTGGTAAGATTCCTCAATTTTACACAACCAAGAAATTGT
>VYYJ01003714.1:0-15660 GCA_021029165.1 Cyphoderus albinus
TCCGAAAAAATATCTGCATGCATTAGAAACACAAATTAGCTCATGGAGACTTATGATTTGGGATTTAGGAGTATTTTAGGAAGGGAAACAACCTCCAATGGGTGGGAGCTCGTGAAAAAACTTACACGTCTTGCGTAAACCTCGTAAGCTCAACTCAGCTCACAGAGCAGCTTACAAAGCTTTCGCTTCACAATTCAGACGGATATATTAAGAAGTGCGGGATGGGAAGCAATTTCTCCTTTCACTTGTAAACAACAAACTTTTTATTTCGCTCCTGGGACAAATATTATTTTGATTTTTTATGATTTTGTCTCGTTTACCGGAGAAATTATTATTATTTCATATAATACGTGGTTGTAAAATTGTCGGAAAAATTGAGCAATTTGGATATAGATTATATAGGTAAGGTAGACAAGAAAGGGGTATAATTTTTCCACTCCCGCTTTTCCAATGAGTCACACGATTACATTTTTATTGCAGGACTACAAGAGTTCTTGCTCATCATTAATGACCACACTTGAATCAATAAAAAATATGACATGAGTGAACTTGAATCTATTCATTTTTTATTACGGCCACTCAGGTGGAGTAAGGACATGGATGAATCCTTTGTGAAAATGGAAGAGACTGAAGAAAAACGACGTTTTATTTGTGTATCTTGCAGGGGAAAACAAACTAAAAAATTTATGTGTCCGCATGCATAATTACAGGGTAGAGTGAACGTGACACAGAATAATTTCCCTGAAAGCTTTAAAAATCCCCTTCATTTGTTTCGTGGAAGCCAATTTTTTCTGAAGTGAACAAGTACACGAACAAAATAAAAGACGGCAAATATTATAGGTTTCTGGTTATTTACTGCAATGCCATTTTTGCATTGCAGTAGATCCGACGGGGCGTTAAAATTGCCTGAGAAAGAGAGTACAGCTTGATTTTATTTCTTTAACCTAAATCCTGCTAAACCCGTAAAAACTTTAGTCCCATTTTTAGTTTCTGGAGAGAAAATGCATAAGCTTGAGATTGTGCTATATGACGCCGACCTTGAAGCCATTGAATTGCATTGGAAGTTCATTTATTACAGCGTGTCTCAAAAAGGTTCACCTACACTTTACTCACATACATGATGATGTATTTCATATTATCCCATGCTGACTTTTTTCCTTCTTTTCTCTTGTTCATTTTTACTATTTTTAAGTAAGATCAGGACAACGCCACACTCCATTGAATTGAACAATATGGAACACTTTCTTTGATATAATACTTCTTGCTTGCTTTCACTTTTCCTTCCTTCACACTACCAAATCCTACACTTTCTTCCCTTGAAGGATGAGCTTCGCGAGTTCTCGTCTCGTCCAAATGTAATTTTACGCCCGGTTTCATTCATGCTGCTTTTCGCCTCGCCTCTCATTTTTCTCCCTGTCCGTCTCTCTTTCTGCTGCCAAGAAAAATCTATGAGAGATTTAACCAACTGAGCGAAAGTGAAGCCACTCACTCACGAAACTCATCCCATCTCCTCGTCTTCCTAAAAGCGATTGCACTGCACACGGTGTTCTCCACTTTATCGAAGAGTGTAGCCAGTCCATTTCCTGTCCTGTGATGTGTTCTTGTCGCGAACTTGTTCAACTCTTGAAGATATGATTTAAGTTAAGTGAGAACTCTTCTTTTCTCAATGAAACAAAAATATCTCCTGTCCTTGCTCACCACTACCACTTCCTTGTTATGCATGCATGTTCCACAACAAAAGTAAAGAATTATCTGGAAAAGGACAATATCTGGAAGCGGAAGCTGGTAAGAAAAACACGTGCCTGTTACCTTTGTCAGCTACCTTCTGGCAGAAATTCTGCCATCTGAATGCACTACATGCATTTTATTTTCAACGAAAGGTGCCAAGGAAACACACTTAAAAGCAACTGAAATTTTTGTATCCTGTGAAAAATATTAGAGAACATCATCGTCCTTTTTATGCGAGCTCTTTACCATTTAAGATTTCAGCTCATCTGATAAACCGTGCTATAGTATATAATACTTTGCACATGTTATTATATAACTTCCAGGTACAGTGATATTTACCAGCAAAATCCGTATATTTTTCGTGAACACAGATTCCATGGAACACTTTAGTTGTATTGAGCGAAAGGAAATGACGTAAAATAAAAACCCAAAGTAGAGTGTGAGGCATGACCGTGAAACGTGCTCTAGTCGGAACTAATAAAGACGCTTTGTGACCATGTTTGTCCAAGTAAGCACTTTCTTCCCACGTGGCTGTAGCCAACCAAAAAAAATCAGTACGGTACAAAGTGCCCTCATTCGTCAAATGAAACAATAATAAAAAGTGAAAGAAGAGAAGTTTGGAGGAGTAATGATAGCAGTGAATCTTGACTGAGCACATTTTTCTCTCTACAGGATTTTCATCAGGGGAATTTCTATTTCTTGGGTTGAGTCTTTCTAATTAGTGAATGGTTTCATGCAGTCGCAATTGCTATTCATACTTCCACTGACCTTCAACAATTTGCTTTTGGTGGCAAAAATTCATTAGTGTGATGATAATATCATTTTGTTTTTTAAAAATTATTATAGGATCACAAAAATGAACACATTAAAAATGATCCAATAAATTATTATCTTAAGTTCTGCAGTTTCAATAATTTTTGTTGAGAAGAATTAGTTGATTTATTTTTAACGAGCAAAACATCAAAATAAGAAACTTTATTTTCCTCATTATTATTTTATTATTACACTCTCTGCGTCACGTAAACTTTTCTGATGACCTGAACGTCATAAATAAATGAAACTGCTATAATAAAAAGACTACGTGCAAATAGAAGGAACTGTGAATGGGACTTTGTTTGAAAGTAGGTCCACTGATTTATTCTGTACTTATACTACATCTTGAATATGGATTGTCTTGTCCGTGTCTCTTCATAAAAATGGAAAAGACGCAACCTCTTCTTCGTCTTTGGTACTGGAGGAGGTGACGGTGGCGTCATGGGTGGTCTTCTCGCTAAAAACCAATAATATGTACGTACATGCTTAATGACCCACTTACATTTGTTCCATTGTGCTAATTCAAATTACTTTGTACGTACATGTAAAAAACAGCATGGTGAAAATCTGAATGATCTGTGGCAAATTGACGCAAGTTACAATGACAAAGCAAAAGATAAACATCAACGTATCGTAGGTGTCCACTTCTTCTTCAATCAAATCCTCCAATGCGTCGATTCGAGCAAAATGCCTGGAGTTAATTCTGTGGAGAAAGTCACGACTGTCGTCTCTCTTCCAAGCTCTGTCCCACGTATTCTGTCCACAGGTAGCTGTCTCGTTAAGAGGGTCAAATTCGATCCAGCTGGCGCCATAATCAGGAATGAAGTTGTTCCTTGGTTGAAATTTGCGCGAAGGGTGTGACAATCCAAAGCGAACCATTATTTTCCAGAATATCAAAAGTCATTTGATTTAGAGGATATAAATATAAAAAAGAAATTGAGATAGGAATTGTTTACTCCCATGCTCCACAAAGTTTCTATGAATATTAATATTATTCTTCATCAATAAAAGTGAGTCAATAAAAAAAATAGATGAAGTAAAATTATTTCCGTTTGTGCACTTTCTTCAATTGCATGGTATAACAAACACAAGCCATTTTGATTATAGAAACTTTTATTTTGTTCAACTGATCAACCTATGTACATTCAGGAATATTCCCAGCAAGATTTTGTCAATGTCTAGAAATAAATTTGGTGACATCAATGATAAAAGTAGGATGAAAGAAAAAGGAAGCGTCAGCGTAATCATCGTTGCCATTATTATTGAGTGAAACAGAATAATATAGATCTCTTCCATTGACTTCTGCTCAAGCATAATTTATCCAAAATATCTGTATCAAGGACAATCTGGTTCATCTTTTCCTTTTTTGTGTGAACATAAAATACAACGGCACTAGACACAAAACAACACTGCTCCAGTCTAAAAATATTTACTGAGCGGCACGTATATGGTTATTTTGCTACCAATTCATGAATCAACAAATCCTCACTGGCTAAAAAAAGTTGAAGGATTGTGCAAAACGAAAGAATCCAAATGCATCTCTTTTACCTTTTCTTGGTATTCTTCCCGAGACCAGTTTTATGTATATCTCTAATGAAATTTGAGCTAATGCTTTTAAAAGAATGCATCTTTATCTGGCAGCCCGGCAGTTTCTCCGTTCACATTTTTAAGTCAGATTTATGGCACTAAAGGTTGACCGATTTTAAAAATTCTTTTTTTTGAGTCAACAGCTAACACTCTGGACCATTTGTATTTTAAGGGATAAAGCAAAGCTTATCATTTACCCTAAATATTTGACAGCATAAAAAGCATAAAATGGCTGTCGCTTACAAACCATTTGACAGATCTACACCATTTTTGGAATCCGGACCAAATCTAATCGATCCTATTCACAAATGTCAAAGGTTCATTAGTAACCATTAGATAACGACAATTTCAGTGTAACGGTTATAACTAGGGAAGTGGTTTACTGATCGGATCAATTTTTACTAACTAGAGAACTAGACCAAGTCGATGAATTGATCCTCACTTGGGACAAGACGTAGCTATTCAGTAACTGTTGCAAGTTAACATTTGAGCTGGATTGTGAGTCTTGCACATGAATTTGTTATGTAGCGCGATTGTTATATAGTAAATATCTTCTATGCAATTTCTGGGCCTTCTTCATTCAAACCCAAAATTACAAGCAGACTTCAAAGGCTTAAACTTAAAACATTTTAATGTCGTCTTTTTTACGCTAAAAATAAATTTCAAATTAATTCTTTGAAGAATTCTTCTGATTTATATTTTCCGATTCACTCGTATGTATTTATGTTTTTAGGTGTATCAGATACTTGGGGAAAAACAAACTAGGAATGTAAAAGCTAAATATAAACATACAGACAGTCTTTCAAGAGAATATTTATACTGTGTCTCATATAGAACAAAGTGCTTAAAAATAAATCCATAGTTTACTATTCTTGGTCTACCTCGTGTGTACAATTAAGGCTACGTATTTATGTGGCTGGAACTTTTCCTCATCAAAAAGATCAAAGTTTTGGATTCAAACACGATTTATTTTGATACAATACACAACCGAAACAAATCAAACCATGACTTGATTTAATTTTACAGAAAAAAAAACAGAAACAATTTTCCAGCTTTCCAGATTCCCAGAATTGACCGCTTCTTTACTCCGGTGATTTTTAAAGAGTCCACTCAAGTATTAAATTAAAAGGAGGAAATACTTCTAAAACGGCAAAACACAAAACGGACAGTGCCGATTGCAAGGATTATATTATTTTGACCCATTTGAAACTCAAGGTCGGCACTATAGAATGTGTAAACTCTCCAGTGATACTGCAGTTCATAAATAAATTCAATTTAAAAGTTAATAATGTTGTTTTCGAGAAGTTACAAAACAGAAGATACTTCCTTAAAATTTTGAGTAGCCCAGAAATTCACTCTCCAAGCACGTTGCACCTATCACATTACCAAAGCGGCCATATAACAGCTTTTTTCAGTTATTCGTATGTTTTGTAATAAATAACTAAACTGCTTTTTGCAAGCTCCTATAGTACAGTGGCACGTGCGAAACTGACTCCCTATAAAAAACTTTATGACGCATTGTGTCTCTATTACTTTGTAGTTCAATCAAGTTCCGTTTCGGCGACCAAACCGGTGTACCTATCCTTCATGGTCGATTTAGCACTTAACTTTCACATCCTCCCACCCAAAAAGACTTACAAGTGCAGTTTTAGACACATTGCAATGTGTGCAGACTTTTAAGTGGCATGATTTATTGAAACATCTTCACATTCCATATTTTATCCTTAGTCTGTTGAAAACGACAACTTGTCACGAACGGTTCATTATACAGTACGAAATGCGACTGGTTTCCTTACGTGTTAATAATAACTGCAAACTGGATAATTTTCAATGGGTCTACGTCTACTCACTCCAACTAGAACATTTAGTCGTGAGTTGAGTGTGATGTGTGATTCAATAATCTTCGAACTTTACCCTGCACAGTGCAGGTTGTATTTTAATAAAGCAGTCGAAGGCAGAATTTATTTCAATTTTCATAGAGAAAGCTGTTAAAGGTAAAACGGGAAAGATATTCATGTTGTATTATTTTGCTAATTCGACAACCTCTGACGTTGAGGTTGACACACGAGTGATTTATGATTTCATTTTAGGCAGTGTAGCCTTTGAGCCGTTGTAGTTTGGTAAAATAACTACACTTCTGAAATCTGTTTCCAGAGATATAATGTCATATGGCGGTCGGTTGAATCAAATTCGGGGTGAGGAAGGGAAATCATGTGCCAAGTGCTGTTTTATGGGAAAATGAAAGGACTATTGGCGAAGCGTAAAACTATACATATACAAACTTGAATGAATTTAGTTTTTTACTTTCTTCATGCAGTTTGGAGGATGCACTATTTTGTGAGTCGGTGCACAATGTTGTTTCAAAAAGAAGTCCAACTCAGTTATTTGACATTGCATTTAATGATAGTAATGACAAATCTTTAACAACATGGGGAAGCGGTTGAACTGATGAATACAGATTCAATATATTATCCTGTTCAAGAATGTCTCTCATCGATTTATTTTTCTTCTTGGGTGTTTACTTAAAACCTTGAAACGACACAGATTTTATCAGTTATCGGTATTAAAACTGTTTAGAGTATAGACACAATTATGCCGTGTCGGTGTCTAGTGAACCATTATTATGGAGTGGGGTCTGTAAATTTTTGGAAACTTGGATGAGTGAATCAGAGGAAAGAAAACATTAACCATTTTCGGATGGACATGCTTATAGTAGACCGGACGTTTTATTTTTTCTCCATTCTACAGAATACATGTCTCATGTCTGTGATATAGATACAATTCTACTTCCACTACTTAAAAAACTAATGGTTTCAGGCAGAATCATGGAATTGATATTTTAATGGACTTGTATATATTTTAATGTGGAGGAGACCGCAGCAATAATAATTCATGACGTTATCTTTATCAGCGAGCTCATCTTGATCGAGTCAGTCTTATTATGCTGCATGCTGTGAGAACAAACACAGAATTCATTCATTCGCATTCGATCATGCAGCCAGCGAAACATTTGTTGTCCCTCCTCGTACACTGCCTCGCAGGATTCGTGCCTCTAGTCATATTTGCATTCTTAAGGAAGCAATCTGACTACATCAAAGTTTAATTACTGGAACAAGAACGATTATCTTAGTTTATTATTTTTCTTTCGTGCAAAAATAAAATTTTCCACAGCAAAACACTGACCCAAAAACGCACAGGTACATCAACACAAAATTGTGTGACCGACTTTATTTGAGAACTCAGACGAAATGAAAAATTGAAGCTTTTTATAGCTATATTTATTACAGTTACAACTTATTTGACCACAAATGGCATTTTACCCGGTTTCAATACCTATTTAACGGCAAACAAATTAGTGGCTCTGGTTAGTCTACATTTGACGCACGAATAAATTTTATATGAATTTTCGGAGTGATCACAAAACACTTCTTAAAGTCAATCATACTTAATCAAAATAAACTGCTACGTTTAAGATACCTATCAGTATGATCATTTATTCATTTCACCTAAGCATTTCAAAATGTTTAAGTTTAAAGCCCATTTAAAAACCAGAAGGTTTTGCTTCACTCATCAGATTGTTAATGATTACAATTATTAATACAGATGTAATTTTTCACTGTGAAATTCTTGAAGCAATTCAAAAAATAAAACACATTGCATCTTGTTATTTTAATCAATTGCCTTATAAGTTATAAGCAAGCGTTTCCCTTTAAAAAAGTTTTTAAATCTGAATATCAAGCACAATTTTAAACAAAAAGATATTTTACTGCACTGTGATAATTTTAATATCATTTTCAAGTTTAGAAATAAAAACTATGATTAAATACAACAAACCTTGTTTTGTTGCTGTAAAGACTATGTTCGCTGTACACTTTCTAAGCTTTTGATACACCTCAATTCAATGAACTCATAAAGCACACAAACAAAGGCTGCACGCACATTTTCTTACCACAATGTGAATGTGAGCCACAATTTGCAACAACACAAGAAAAGGTATACCATAGAAAAGTCACGGTGCTGTTACCTTATTTCAAAGGAACCTTTATAAGGCTTTATACACATCATAATTTACCTTCAATTATTTAACTGACTTGTCATGCTACCACACAAACTAAATACTTCTCATAACACAACAAATATTTTTGAACCTTTTTGTTCTTGTTCTTTCCTGCTTGTCTCACAGTCACGGTCCAGTCTCAATGTTAGTTTGTGTGTTTGGCTGTGGACAGGAGTCGCGAAATAATATTGCATTAAAAAAGTCAAAGGAGAATAGGAATACATAAGGTTACATAAATCAATATTTTTCTCTAATGAGTAAATACAATAGGCTATATAAAAATAATCAAGTGCGCCTCTTGTTTATATTATGTCTTCAACAAACCGAAAAAGTTATTGACTCATTCCAGCAGGAGTAAACTTTTTTACCAATATCGAGTACCAGAAAAATTAATTATCAATCAAAAATTAATATGGTTTCTTCTACTTCGGCCAAACATTGTCAACTGTTCTACTTGACATTTAAAAGTTTATCGACAACTTTACACACAAAAAATTTGATTTGAGGAAGTGGAAATTTTTACCAATATAATATAGTGAACCTTCGAAAAGATTGCAATTATAAATATCTGTTATTATGGTAGTTACTCCTAAACTCAACCAAGAATTTATTTATCTTGTGGAGAATGGTTGCTCTGCTTCTCTTCTTAAGTGCTATCTTCTTCTCCTACACTCTTCTCGCTGTCTACTTGATGCTACCCGTTATGTAGGGGGCAATGTAACCATAATTAATTTTGGAATTGGACAAAAAACGGATCCTACAATTGATTTCCATTTCCTTCTTGGAGAAGGAAGTTGTTGACACAGAAAAGTTGGTTGACAATCGTTACATCCAATTTCAACCCGACTTCACGGTTCAACTTTTCGTAATAGCGTCTCCACTCTGCTTACGTAATTTTCTGCTCACTAGCCACAAGCATTATGTAAACAAGTCAGGAAGATAGAGAAAGACTCCACTCGAGCCTTGTTATTTCTACCAGCATTTTTATGAGCACAAAGATTACAAAGCCAAATGATTGTGATTTATTGACAGCAAACGAAACGAACAACCCGCAGTTGGATTCATATGCCTGTCTAGTTTCGTTAAACTCCAGTTAAACACATCATAGACTGTGGT
Source organism: Cyphoderus albinus (assembly GCA_021029165.1). Classification (NCBI taxonomy): domain Eukaryota; kingdom Metazoa; phylum Arthropoda; class Collembola; order Entomobryomorpha; family Paronellidae; genus Cyphoderus; species Cyphoderus albinus. Next base: position 9,302 of record VYYJ01003714.1, read on the forward strand.
TCGTTCACCCCAATTAACGAATCAAACGTAAACGTGAAGGTTAAGGTTCACTAACACAAGTCAAATCGAGCAATGTTTTACAGGAACCAAGAGTCACACGCTGCTGGAAAAAAATTCCATCCTCAACCAAGTTGAAATTAATTGATTCAACCAACTTCAACTCTCACCCTTACCTGATGCGGAATCAATACTGTTACCCACTAGGAATGAATAAATCTAGTCTTGTCATGACTATGTCTCTAAAAATTTAATATTTTTTAATTCCATGAAGGATTAAGATCAATGAAAATTTTGCGATCTCTATGTGGCGACCTAATCAGTATTATCAAATTGTTAATGAATGTATTTCTTTGATAAAACAATAAAAACGATGATTAAAATTGTTATTCGTCCACCATCAAAGTGGAGAACGTTTCATATGCTAAGAAAAACTGCTATCAATTAGAATCCCTGTAGAACACTATGATGTATGATAATTATTATCAAATATATGATTTTACCTTGCAACGTGTACTTCATTTGTGTTTTACTATACTGCTTTATTTTAACTTTACAGAAAGCATAATTACGCTGATAGTGATACACAAATAAAAGTGTGTTGCGCTTTTATCAATCACTATCGCTTCCTTTTATCACTACTCGCGTTTTTATTTGTTCGTTTTTATAAAATTGGTACACATTTGCAAATAAAGTTGCACATTTTATATCATCTGTTTTGCATATTCAATAAACACGTTTTGAAAATCCTTCAACATCAGTTCCTTTTCAATTCCGTTGAATTGGCTCTTTGAGTTATTGATCATCGCTTTGGATTGGAATGTGACCCCAAAGGTTATCCATATTTTATCATTATGTTATGTTACACTTAACGGAATGTCCATGTAAAAACTTCCTGTAAACAAACTTACATCGTAGCCGTAGCTATTGCGTATTTTCATAATTTGGTAATGCTTCTGCTACTCGTTCATTTGTCATGTGCTTCTGTACTTATAATCCTCATAGATTTTGATCGCAGTGATCAAGTAGTCATTGGATTGGGAATTGGACGATTATAAATGAATCATAAAGTAACAAAAGACGCATGTGACACAAATCCATATTTTACTACAAACTAAATATTTTCGTTTTTATACGAATCGAAAGTGATATGGTTTACGTGGAAAATTGGAAACATCCCGGATTTCTTTGGTCAAGGAACAAGGAAAATTTATCTAAAAAATTTGTAAAAAAATATGCGCATTTAAATTTTAAGATGTCCTTCAGACATGAGAAATAAACAAAACCTCAGTTTTCCTTGTTTTAATCATTCATGTATAGTGTAAAACCCACGAAGGAGAATTTGCAGTGAACTGGAATAAAAATTGAACCTTATCAAAATGAAAAAGCCTAAAGGTTTTGGTGCTCTAGTAGTCACTTCAAGTTGGTTATATCGCGTTTCATCTTATTCAGATTGTAAATCACGATATCCTTTAATAACAATTTCTTCAATGGGTTGAGCGTCTTGGGAAACTAATTTTTACTTTAAATGCTTACAGACAAATCAAACAAAATTGTGGTTTGCCACTGCACTGCTGTGTTTTCTATTAAATTAATATGTAGCTTGCTTGTTTTGCTCGAATTATAAATAACCTCATGGACAAAACTTAACCTGACGAATTCTTAGTTTGATTAGCCTTCTTACGAAATATTTTATGACTTACAACCTGAACCGTGTGATAATATTAATAACTTTTAAAAAATTCTACGATAGCATTTATAAGCAATCTGAAGCAATCAATGTGATAAGTGTTAAGTGGGTGGTAAGAAGTAAATAAAAATCAATTGCAGGAATAACTTTTTTGCCTCCACCAATTGATACGAACTTATTGCTACTTGTATAATCAGACTTATATTACAAATAATAAGTAATTTTGTGATTACATAAATGCTGCAGTTTGATTTAAATTCGTTACATTTTACATTTTTATTACTAATATAAATACTTACCTTTATTAGCTTTTAAGAGAAATTTAGTCTCCACTGAATACTATATTTATACACATTTCTAATAACTTCTGATTGCGCATAGACTCCGACCAAAGGTTGCGTTATGTGTAATCTGCTTCGTTTATGTAACGAGACATTTAATGCAACATTTTTGCGTATTAAAATAATTAAAATAGAATATGAGATCATTATTATGTTATTTTAATTTTAATGTTATCGGGTCAGGTCAACTTATAATTTAATATGCCTACATACCTACATTCCTATGCCTTTGAAACAAAATTGTGAAACACATCTTCAATATAAATGTGACATGAATGAGAGACCACAAACTGTAGAATGATTGACGTTTTCCGTGGTCCATTACCATTTTCATGTGCTTCTAGGTTTACCGCTAAACTGAACCAATTTCATTTTCCTTTCTCAAAATCCAAACGATTCCAATTCCTTCATATTGTCTCAATTTTATTCACCAAAAATCACCTCAATGCGCTAGTTTCTGACTGACACATGACACCTAAAATTATATATTAAAACTGTCGATGTCATTAGGTCAATAGTGTGAAAATGTTGCACGCATCATTATCCGTCTAAACCATACATAATAAATATGATAGCTGAAGGTGAAATCATGCAATGCCCTATGATTCATAGCTTATCTTTACGTACAGTTCTATTAAAGATATTTGTGAGGGAAACAAATGATCGTGGCTGATACGGTTTGATAGGACCATACGTTATTTAATTAAACTATCACGTTGTTCATATCATGTTTATCCTTACCATCATTGAATCAATACACCGGTGTCCAGTAACTTTACTATTGACGTCTTTTGCCTCATTACATCTTACGATGATGAAGCGATTTTTGTTACAAATAAACCTGATACAGGTCAAAATGTCAGCCAAGGAGACAGCATAGAGTCAGACTCTTTACTCTCTTCACTATCACTGTGGACATTCTGTGCTCAATTCTTTCAGTCGGTGTATGATGAAGTCATACTTTAACTTAGTTTACCGGACGCAGGATAAATTGAATCAAAACTTACCATTTCACAGCAAATTGCTTTTTAGCATTTTAATATTATCAAAGAGAGGTTTTGATGAACATAAATTTTGTAATTATATATTGATATTGGTACATTCAAGCTTATCCGTGCTTATCCCTTCCACGTCAGTTACTGATGCTGTCTTGACAAAATCTGGATTATACTGTACCATACTGATCTCCTCTCATCAACGAAGTATAAAGTACGTTTCTAAGAAAAAATTCTTCTTGCGACAAAAAAATGTCATTTATTTGATTTGTCAGTGTGGTATGATGAGCAAGTTTTCCTAAGATTATGGAACTTGAGCGGACTCCATTTTGTGGAAATCAATTAATAAAAATAACAGCCACACGTTGTGAGTGAGGATTATCGTATATCGTCATTTGAGCTGATAACTTCGTATCGTATGTTGTAAAAAGTGCTCATCTCAAGTCAACAGTGGCAAGTGGCAAATGTGGAGTGCTGTGTAAATGTTTTGCGAAGTGGAACTGTTCAGTTGCAGTCGGTGTGAAGGAAATAATACTTCTGATTCGGGTTTTGAAAATTTATATTTCAACTCAATGTAAGTTTCGGTTATTTCTCAACTTATTGAATGAATGTTACATAAGTAAAACGCACAAATAAAAACGCAAATTTTAAAACTTTCAGGAATCGTATGGGGAACAAAGGGACATTGTGTCCACTCTTTTGCTGCTTCTTTTGGAATTCAAAGTGTTGCTGCGTTAGCAGCGATGACGAGGATGATGACCCACGACGCGCATTGCTCCGAAAACACCGCAAATTGTACCGGAAGTACACAAAAAGAACGAAACCGAGAGACATAAGCAAACGCACCGTGAGACTAACAAATAGCGGCCGATTTGTTGACACATACATTTCTCAATCCCCAGTTATCCACAGTGGACTCAAAAGACTTCCGTTCCATGGAACACTGTCTGATTTAACGGAACGATCAGAGGAGGAAAGCGTAACCACTTCAACGGCCAATTTGGAGGAAATGTCATGTCAGTTTGAAGAACAAAGTTTAATGTTTTCGGGAATTGATGAAAATCAAGAGATTGAGACTGCCACCAATACGAAAAATAATGCTATGAATACACACTCCGGCGGAACTCTTTTCAGCTCCTTTAGAAATAAAAACTATTTTAAAAATGACTGCGATGCTAAATAAACAATTTTTTGTTTAGTGCTAATCGGATAGCTTTAAATAAAAAGTTTTAAGTTATCATCATCATGAAGCTTTAATGCTTTAATTCTGAAATCGAATTTTAACATCCGAAGAATTGGTTTTGAATGAAAATGTGTTTATTGTATAGTGTTGCACTATTAGTGCATCAAATACAAACCAAAGCTATGTAAAATATAATTTGGCTGAACAGAACCAGCATTGTTAAACAAAAAGTAAGAAAAGTGAAGAGTGTGTCTCTGTGAACAACACGAAGTGCACTTAAAAAACTAAGAATCTGCAGCAACACATAATTTAAGAATTAAGTAAATAATGGTCGTGTTTTATGGAACAAAGATTTGTCCTACGTGAAACATTTTTCTCGTTCTCAAAATTAGTTAAGCTGGCCAGCAGTTTTTTACATAAAGGTTTTATATGTACATATATGACATTCAAAGGCGAACGTTCTGGCTACTAAGTGACTTCAAGTTGGATTATGCTAGGGTTTTTAGTTTAGACTTCTGTTTTTGGATTAAGAAGATTAAAGTGAATATCGAGACAATACCAACCATTGTGTACGTCCGTATTGATAACTCTTTTTATAGACTCCCCATTGAGGGAGTCAGTCCAAATGGACATTTTCACTGTTGTATTAGAATATTTGCTTCGTTGTGCTTTCTACGATGAATACAAAATTACAAACTTTTATCAAGAGTGCTTACTTGCTGCTTCATTATTTTTCAAACATTTCTTGAAGTTTGAGCATGTTTTGTGTGTTAAGTTCGTACAAGTAAAATTTGTTTAATATTTAATTGAATTAAAATCAAGTACATCATTATCGTTAGATTTTAAATTTTTGATAATTTGCTAATCAAGTTTTTAAATAAGCAACACGCCCAAAAATGTTTACTGCTGCAAGCCGCTGGTGTGTTCAAGAACAATTGTGGATGCTGATTTTTATTAATCTCATCTTCATAATGACAACGACCGCATCCCCAGTTCCAACCATGACGGAAAAATCTTTGGAAGAGGTCAAAGAAATGTCCGTCCACGGTCTTTTTTCAGACGATCATGATAACGCAGAAGATTTTGATTACCCTTCAGACACCCACTCTGGGGCTATGGTTAGTTTAATAATGAAAGACAAAAATGTCGAAATTGACATTAAAATCCATTAGTTCAATGCGTATTTTTTTGTGTTAGCAGAACGCTTTCAGCCAATTAGTTGCTGATGATTCAAGGTCAGCGTCGCGGGTGATCATTGGAGAAGACATGAACTCTGATGACTCTGAGGGGACGCAGAGTAATCTGGCTTCTAACAAGAAAGGCCACGACTCTGAACTGAATCTGGAAGGGTTGGACGAATTTGACGAGACACAGTACGTGGTGGACGAGATTTACGGATACACTTACGAAGAGGCAGTGGATATAAGTGACGATGATAATCGGTATAAAATTACCGATAATGAGGATGATTCTATTGATTTCTTTGGAGATGACAGTGACGACCGCTGATTAGTCAGTCGTGTAATTAATTATATATTTTAGTTGTGTTCATATTTATAAATAACGTTATGTTTTTACTAAATACACGCATAGGATAATTAAGTACTAAGAATTACTCAAGAGTTGAAGACATGCTCATTAATTTATTTTGATTCAGCTGAATTGTGCCTCAATTAAATTGATTTTTAGTAAACTCAGCAAATACCAATACCAATGGCTAAGTTTATTTTTTCCGAAATTCGGAGAACGGTTCGAGGTCTATCCTCTTGTATCCTGTATCCTCGATGACACTCCAAACTCAATAGTCTGAGATAAACTATGTAAACCGCCGTTCTCATGCATGATGGTCCACGTTTCTTTTATCAGCAGAACCTGAACGATTAATCCTAATTTTAATAGAAACCTTTCATATCTATCGTGGCGAGTCGTGACGATCAGGACACAGCAGGTTAAATGACTACATCAAATAAGAATGACACTGTGCCCTACCTTGGGACAAGTACCCCAGCGAGTGGCACAATTCATTTTCCTGTTGGTTCACTACAGGAAGTCAAATGTGACAACATGAGGAGGTAAATTCTTATTTATGCTCCACAGTCACCTGGAGGTTTTCAGTCATTAAAGCCAAAGTTATTGATTTGATTACTGTGTGA
>VYYJ01003715.1:0-15655 GCA_021029165.1 Cyphoderus albinus
CCTAACGGATTCCTTCAGATGAATATGTGGCCAATGTCTGATGTGGCGTTTTCTCAACTCCTTAAGATAAAAGCATATTTAAACTTCACTCTTAAATAGCCAGTTAAAACAATCTTGAAGGGCTACGAAGATTCTGCTTCATTATTATATTTCTGTATGGTTAGACTTTCATCATAGTAAGGTGATTACCATAAAAAATTTCAGACGATAGAATAAAAGCAATTTTGTCTAAAATGAATTACACTTCCGCATTAAATGACTTATGTAGTTTTAAATAGATGTAGAGTATTAAATGGCGTGGGAGATTTAGGTAACTGGAGAAATTGTACACGGACATATAGCCAACCGGAAATATTGTGATTTCGTCTAATAGGATTAGTGGTCAAGTCAAGCAGGAAATGTAGGCAAAATATTTTTAATCAAACGGAAGAATTGTCCACATTTTAACAAGTGATTAAAATGATCAAACGTTTATTTGTCAAACATTCCATAATCACTGTACAGGTTACTGAGTCGCATTCAGTGCTTATATAAACTTTAAAAGTATGAGCCCTCTTTCGCAATCTAGCAGTTTTTGTGCTATACTGTTTATCAAAGCTAATAACTTGTGCAGTTTCTGCTTCTTTCTCTGATTCACTGTCTGAGAGAGACAAGCGAGTCCTGTTGCTAGAAGGCTTTGCTCGAAGCATATTAAATGACGTTCTTTAAAAAAATCTACTATCCAACTATCTGTATTTTGTCACCAACTTCAGTAGTCTAGCGTCCAATAACCTGTGTTTGGGACATTTCGATGTACCGGTGATGCTTGATAAAGTTTGTTGTGACTCTATTTGAGCCTTGTTTCCGTCTTCTTTGATTATTTTAATAATCCTATACGGGCAAAATTGGAACCCTCAGACACAATATTCAACTTTTTGTGCCATGACTCTGACCATGTCATTATTTGTTCGAGGTTTATTATTTAAGACTGGGTGATAAACTAACAAAAACTTAGATTTTTAAAGAGGTGATAAATATTGACTCCCGACATGTGCTCTTTATATAAATTGTCCAGATCCTTCTTAATTCTCCATTGTACTTACAAGCAGAGACAATATTCTTATGAAAAGCCATTTGAACATGATCAGGATCGACAAAAGGGTATGCAAGTAACTTGCTTTATGTATAAATAAAATTTGATACCTCATTCGAACTTTTTAGAGACGTAAACTTTTTCCTAAATTTAAGTGTCTTCTGTCCTGAACTTATGATGTTGTTGTAGACCAATTGGGATCCAGAACTTTAAACTTAAATGTTGACTTTTGAAGCCTGGACATGTACTGAATTTCCGGCTGATTACTTTTCTTTTACCTGCGTCTCCGACTCCCATTAAAAATACCAAAAGACAATTGAGGATAAAAAGTGGGACGTAAATGAGGGGTTGCACGGCGCTTCAGAAATAAGATTTGCGACACTTTCTCCCATGAACATAAAATGTGACTAGATTGTCAATTTTGGTTTTGAAAACTTTTATATTGGCTTCTATCAAGTTTATGTATAAACGCCTAACAGTTCGATAACTCATTCATCGAGTTAGGTCTTTTGCTAAGCCTCTGTTCGTATAGCGGTTTGGCTTTTAAAAGGAAGATTCGGTTCGCTGATTCTTTATTGCAAAATCATGGTAAGGGAAAACTTTCAAAGTCTCCCTCCTACATTCTTTTAAAATAATTAGAAGACTGTCTTTGATGATTTTCGTGACGTAATCAGAGCATTGGGCAACCACCAACTAAAGTCCCATGGCATAGTCAATACTTCTTAACTGCATGTTTTACGTAGTTCCTTTTGGCTGATTTCTCTGACCAGAGAAACCAGCTTCATTTTGGAACCAAAAAGTGGAAATAACTTTTACAAGTGAGCCAAGTTTTCAATGCCTACAGTAACGCAATGCGTCTATCTTTAATTTTCTGGTCATGTCTAATCTTATTGGCCTAGTTTTTATTGCTCAGGTGGCCAAGGTGCGGAGATGAAGTATTTTTTTAAACAACAAGAAAGAAAAAAGGCACACAACTAGTCGTAGTCTAAAGTAAGACAGTCACAGAGTACCATTATTCACTATTATTTTAGATAAAACGTAGCTAATTAAGTATTTGTCATTACGAATTTGTAATATCCAGATATTATTCAGTATTTATATATGTCGTCCATATTTCATTGATACAATGAAAGATTTCATAGGCTGATTTCGTATTTGAATAACTTTTCTTCTACATCTAAAAATTATTTGTTCCTATTTTTAAATGTGCTGCATAAAAAACTAAAATTCTGGTTTCAAAGTAAAACCGTTGTCAATTCCTATAGCGTTAATTCACATTAAAAGGGTGAACCTGAATCCTTTAATTGTTCAATTGAATTGACTAAGGATTTTCATGAATGCGTTTCCTTTGGAATACAGAAAAAGATAGAAAAAAGTGTAGATATTTGCATATGTATCATTCAACTGTAGAATGTTTTACCCTTGCCAGGTCTTTCATTCAGTCTCACTTTTCCAGGCTACTATCACAGAAATTGAAAGAATCCGAAGATAAACACATTGATTTTGACACGGAAAAGTGCTATTTACAACTATCTCAGAAAAGGGCACGAAGTGGACAATGATGGGTGAGTTCAGAAGGACACTTCAATGTGCTTCAGTAGAACTTTGCCATGTAAGTTGTACTCTGCAAGCTATATAACTTCACTCCACTCTTACATTCTAAGCTCCCGCTGGTCTTGTTGAAAACAATAACCGTTTTCATTTCCCATGTTGATTACTGATTGATTACCTTATTTCTCAGCTTTTAGGTCAGCTTACACGAACATCTGTTGGAAACGTAGAAAAAATCAGTCCCATTGGCAAAGCTGCATGTAGCTCATCAGCTACCAAATCATTTCAGCAGATCAAACGAAGAGAAAGAAGCAGACACGAAGTTTTATAAAGTACTCTTTTCTTGACAACTTCTAGTCGCTTTGTCTCATTTCGACTCGGTTTTACACATTTCCACCATACCATGAATTCTAACCAACGCCTACATAGAAACGTTTGTGCACTAGGCACAATGCAACTCAAAAGAATAAACCACATATTGTGAACAATGTTTCATTTTTACCTTTTCATGCTGGAGAGCGAAGCTATTTAATTGCATGATATACTTTTCATCCTACATTTCTGCTATGTACTTGAGTACTACACTCTACATTCATAAAGTTAGAAATTCTTTCCATTGTGAATACTAAAAATATTTTTTACAGCAAACTTTAAGTAATAGTGCGAAGGCGAAAAGTTAAACCTTACAAACTCGTTTTAAAATTGTTTAGGAAGTAACCCAATAACCCAACATTACATAAATAACTACTTCAGAGCTCACTTCTCACTGACCATCAGAGTCCAATTTTGGGTGTTAAATTAAAAAGCGTGAACATAAAGAACAAAGGCAGTTTAGAATTTTAGACAAAACTGTTCAACGAACGATATTTTTTCAAAATTTAATCATGCAGATTTATTCTCCCGTCCGATATTACCCCCAAATTAATTTGGTATAAAGGAACATTTCTTGTGTTTTTCTGTCGTGTTCCCAACATGTTCACGTGTGTCTAATTAGGTGAGATGAGACAGAAATGATCAATCAAAAGATAAACCCTACTCTTATTGCATAAGTAAATGTACCTATAAGCTATACATTAAGTTGTATAATATAACATAATGTGGTATGGTCTGAAAGACTGACGATGTGTTTTATAATCTTCAAGTAGTCTGAAAGTTGGATTATTTTTCTACGTCAAAACCTCATACTTTCTTTCTCTGAAGACTTGAAGCTTTGGTTTTTACTTCGGTTGGTTATAAAAATCGCTGCATAAAAGTTAATACCACCCGATGTTGGTCTGCCCCACATCTGCATGCGCTTCGGTTTGTATTAATATTATCTCTCCTGGCATAATCCCACCGTCCTTTCTTAGCATCTTCCGCTTATCATCACAACTTTGCATGTAAATGCAATGTAGAAAAAGAATTGCGTTAAAGTAACATAAGAAAGGCGGAAGCAATTTAAATACTGTACTTGTGTGTGATGCTAACGGAAATGAATGTGTCACTTTGAGTTACGTTTGCGGTTATGATAATACATTTGTTTATTTTTACTTACATTCTACGAGAACCAGAGCATTATTTCGAATTCTTATAATGGACGTTTCCTCTTTTTATTAATAATAATGCACGTAGTTGGGAACAAGGGAACTTCTCTCGCCTCCACCTCATCCCATCCATTTTTTGAAAGATTGGACATGATCAATGAAATACAAACACTTGTACATATTGCATGTGGCATGCGTTTATATGTAAGCTTGTATTGTATTCCACAGTCTTTCTGACATTTGAGTTTAGTTTGCTGGCAGAGTAAAAGAAAATAAGTCGAAAATAAATGTGCGTTCTGATACATCTCCTGTTATTTTGTTTATTTATTATACAATCATATAAAAGCACGAAATAGGTTGGTAGAAGCCAATGCCTACATGCACTTTAAAGGAAAAGAAAGTTTGGGAAAGGCATATATGCTGCACTTGTACTATTAAATAGTAGCACTCTATACATTTTTAAAAGGTTGTGAAGTTGTTGTAAAGTTAACCTTTATATTATACAAGAGTGAAAGACATTATATTCTTACAGCCATTATCCACACAGACCACTTTTCCACGCTTTTGAGTCATACAAAAAAGCCATTCCCACTAATCGTAAATGGGAAGCGTTAGAAGTAATACATATACGTATCAGTAGACAAAAGCGAAAGGGAACCTGCAGTGGCTCAAATAAAAACTCAAGAAAAGGAGAAAACAACTTGGCTGGTCATGCTGGGGCAAAGTAAGGGAAGAGATGAGCAAATTCAATAATAAATGTGATGTTGACTATTTATAAATTCTTCGCTTTCTCTTTCCATCAACATATGCAGCAGAAGTTTAACGTACTTTAAAAGAAGAGACGAAGTACCACTGCTGGTACTCACGTATCTAATATACTATCTCTTCTGTTCTCACACAAATAAAAGTACTTCAATAAAATTGAAAAAGGACATTGCCAGGCTTACTTTCGTCTACTCCATTGCCTTTGCACATAAAATGGCCGTGGGATTTGATCTCTTGTGACCATTCAGACGCTAAAAAAATTGGTGTGATATTTGGTGATACGTTCTAGTTGCTTACCATTACCTCTTCCCTTGGTATTGCTGTATTTCATTATTATCATGAATAAACGGGAGAAAAGGATGCCGCGCTCTGCTTGCTACCTGACTGAACACAAACTTTCATTACATAACCCAGTTATGGTTATGGCAGGAATGAATGTTTGTATCATATAGTATTTGCAATAACCACTAAATAGGAATGTTCTTTTTACTGTTCTTTTGGGTATAACTTGTTCGGACAGATAACTTGGCTCCAGCATGCATTTATCTTGTACGTCAACACCCCAGTCCGATTCCTTCCCTTCAAAATAAAGAAAGTTAAAATTTGTGGGTTCTGTGTCCCATGAGGTTTATACAAACAGTTACACAGTTAGATTCTCCATTTATTGAAGTTAAAAAATTTTTATCTAAGAGAAAGGCCGATAAGTTTCTTCAAATGTGCATGTCTTTTCTTGTGGTTTGCTTAAACCGTGAACTTATACACTCTGTGTGTCAAATAGGATCTCCAAGAAATAGGTTTTGGTGTTTGGAAATTTTCTTTCGGAAATTGATTTACCTATATTTGGCACACATTTTCGGTTAAGTGTTTACAGTAATTTTCACTGATATGTAATAGGAAAAATAATCGAGTCAGGAAAAAACCATAACATGGGAATTTGGTATTTTTCGTGACATATTTCATGCCCAATTTCTCGTATTACATCACTCACTATACTTTGGTATGACCAGATCAAGTTATAGATAATACAGTAAGTATAAGCTCAAATAATCTGTCAAAGCTGAAATAATCTGGAGTATTCTTTGATGATTTTGGGTGCTACATAGTCTGTTAGAGCTAGGGATAGAAATTCTTGCTTTGATTTTATCAAAGAATCAAAGCATGGTTTCGGACCGTTTGCTATTACTACATTACTCATTGAACATACTTTAGACACTAACAAAAAGAAGCATCAATTTAATTTTATTTCCTAATCTCACATTAAAGAGAAGAGCCCGAGCCTGATTGCTTGCAGTAGGTTTCAGTGAAATTGTTCCAGTTACACACAAATCTCTCTCAAGTCGAGTGTAGTGATATAAGCAATGTCACGTCCCAGTACAATGCTAGGAGATGAGAATGCTCCACTAACAGTCCAGACAGCAGGATGCTGTAACAGAGTACACGAATGACATTTAGGCTGAAGCTTTGCTAAATAAGCAAAATCCGGCAATGTAAGTGACTCGATTAGAAGTGAAATGGTCTTTCTTTACTAAATCCAATTACAATCCATGGAAAAGTAAAAAAAAAACTCCGACTTCTCCACTTTGATTCTTTCGCCTGAGATGTGTGGATTTTTGTGATCCAATGAAGTTGACGTTGATCAATGGATTGCACATTGTTAGCGTAAACTACAAACATCAAAGATGGTTTCCTCCCAAAAATAAATGAATTGAAGAAACACTTGATACAACTTTTAATCCTATTTGATTAAGTATACTCAGTGGAAATAAGCCAATGATTCGTTCAAATTCATTTATTATAATTACATAATATGAAAAGTAAATTAAAGTTCCTTATTTTTTAAACCTACTTTCACATCAATTATTTTAAATATACTAACAACAATTTATCTTCAGTTAGGACAAACTTTCTATACGCTAGAAGATAGAAAAAGCACAGCAGGACGATGTAGAAGCTCCAAATAAGGCAGACTCTTACAGAGTAACAATACAGGATCAATATCGATCAACTTACTAATCAATAGTTTTCGATATTTTCTACCAAACAAGCAGACGTGGACCTGGTTCCTTGGTTTAAATTGTTATTTTAAATTACATCTTCACTGTATCACAGACGCATTAGTTCTTTTTATGGATAAGCACTGACAAGTTGTAAGTTGATATGTGATTAAATGAGACCGTATGGTATACCTTAGTTGTACGGTTGTAACGTGAAGTCGTGAATCGTGAACATGAATTTTATCATTGAAGACAAAAACGGATTCTCACGTGGAAATGTTTTTAAGTGTGGGTCGCGTCCATGATACAAGAATGCTATGTTGTATGTATTAATTCGTTTGAAAAACTTTTGTGGCCACAGCATCAATTTCAAACTACCATATTTCAGTATTATTACACACATTAGTCGTTTTCTTGCTGGCTGTGCAATATTGTACAATGATCGGGATATAGTAAAAGGTTAAAACAGAAGTTGTCGGAATAAAAAACTACTATTCAAAATAAAGTAATGTTTCAGAAAGTATAAAAGTTTCAATAAGTCTATGTCGCGCATACTCCCACTATTTGGGAGGTTTGGTAAACCATTTAATAAGTGTAATTAAGGAGTGGCTTAATGGAACCGTAAAAGTATTTTTTATTAAGTAAATTAAAGTAATAAAAGGGTGACAGCAATGTAGCGGACATTGATAGCAGGTTTAATAAATATCTTCTTTAAGCCCTTCACAGGTTGATGCACATTATTGCATCTATAGAATTTTGCCCAGCAAAGTCGACTATTTATAAATAATACTGAAATAAAGGTTTTTGAAATTGATGATGTGGCCACAAATTTGAGCTTTACAGACTTATTGATAGCAATCATGGAAAAACTGTTGTATAGAGGTTGCATGTCAACAAGTAGTCATTTCCCGATAACGTTTCGTGACATTTTGTCAAAATTGTTGAAAATAAGCTATTTTAACGGGGTAACCAATGATGATATTGATGCATCCCTTACTGTTGTATACGCATTGCGTCTCATATCTGGGTGCGACCTACACCTAAAACGTTCCCATGTTCGTGCTGGGTTTATTGTTTGAGCGATCTTTCCATCATCATAAACTCTTTCTCAGTTTCGTGGTTGTATGCATGAGTGGCTCTTGTTCAGTTCCACCTTGTTGAATAAGCCATTCAAAATAAGGTTTCAGAAAGCGAATGAATGGTTTGGAACGCTCAAGTTCTTTGTTCTTATCTACCTGAAAACCGAGGAGAAATCATTAATCTTTCTCTTCACTTGTTTTCATCCTTTGTCAACTCCATAAGACATTCGCCAAATATTGCATAGATAGTATTGTGTGTTGGAGAAATTTAGTTTGTTTTGATGATTCTGCTGTCCCGATGTTATTTTATTATGCATTCTTGGTTGGGTACTTCGATATCAGGAATTCTCAACACAAAAAAATCAGAATTGTGTTGAGTATTGAATGTAGTAGTATTGTACGTTCTTCAAATTTCTCCAAGTGGCTATTCCAAGAAAATACGCCATCAAGACATTGTGATGCATCAACATAACTTATGCAGACAAGGGACTTTGTTTCCAACATTCTGTCCAAATCGGCAGCATCGTCAGCAAAAGACAGATTCAGTTCGGCATGATAATTGTAAGCATGTTTGCTCCTTTCTCAGTCAAATAGGAGAACAAACCTGAGTACTCCATCCATCGCCAACATCTCAATCCGAATGCGGTAGTGAACATTATTCATTGTCATCTCCAAACGGAAGGCAAAAAAACTTTTATAAACGACACACATTTAGCGTTAGTGTTGTGAATAATAAACTCACAAATTACATTGTTGTTCCACAAATTAGAGTGGAAAGTAAGAACTCAGCTATTAGCAACCGAAATACTAGGTCAACCACATCAATTGTTCGTGACGGGAAGTCTCACTGTCTGCAGTTCTTCGATAGAATTTTTTTGCCACGATGATGTAATACCTAATGTCGATGTGGAGGACTGTTCAAAGAGTGAAAGTAAATGAAAGATGTGGCTCCGCCTGAGTGGTTTAGAAAAAATCGATTTGTATCTCTTGTTTATTGATCAATTCATTTGTCACTCTTGTGTAATAAATAAATTGTCTTAGCGGCGGGGGCCGTGACGCAAAAAGATTAAAAACCAGATTAATCAAACATGATAGTTGTGTAACAATTGGTAAATCCTTTTTAATTCGGTCACAAGGACAATGTACCGACCGACGCTAAACGTTTGTTTGAATAATTACTCCCTAATGTGCGTATTGTCTAGTCTTTCTGTTAAAAAGCTTAGATTCATTGGCAGTCTTGATAATCTAGCAATAGTTTTTCAGCATTTGCCGCATATTTTATTTTCCAATTTTTGTTTGTTTTAAAAATGCAGGTAAAAATACACAAACTAGAACCTTATGTTGGATAATATAAGGTTAAGTTAGAAATAGGCAAAAGTTATTATAACGTTTTCTAATACAATTAGTTGTCTTTTCTTAATACAATTTTCTCAAAGGAGAATATAGAACTTTCTATAAATAATTAACAATGATGAGAATTTATGGTACTGGAAGACGAGACATGCCCACGATTGGTTAGAAAGCATTGTTATGTAGTATAAAACTTTCTCTGGGTTCAGCAGACAAACAAACAGTTTTTGCAAGACTTTCCTCTTCTAAAGCTTTTGTTAGTATCCGCCATTCAAACTCTCTATAAAGTAAATTGACATTTTGTTCGGAAATGCATGAGAAGGAAAAGACTTATCAATTCATAATTATAATCATTTTCCTTTATTCTATGATTCAATATACTTTGTATTTATACAGAAATAGTTATTTATTTAAATTGTTTTCCGTATTCAAACATTTGTCATAACTAAATATAAATAACACATCTTTATTTTAATTTCCGAGTCGGAATTTGAAACGAAAAGCCAGTAACTCATCTCTGAATCTGTAATTTTAATTCTCATATTTGTTATAAACAGTGATGTCTGTGCATTAATAGGGGTAAGTGGTTTAGTGTATTTGTGACCGAAGAAAGAATTATAACATTTGGTATAATATACATAATGCACTTCAATTGTTTGCACACTGTGCTTGTAATTCAATTATGTTTTTGTCCCCGTGTGTCCTGCGGCTAGTTTCGACCGGATGCAGAAATGCAAAGACAACAGTTGGTTCTGCTGGCGCTTGTCTCTGCTGTTGTACTCTTATTTTTGACATCTATTGGGGTCATATAGGAAACATAAATCGGGAACATTTGGTTTCAGCCTCACAACTTATCACAATGTGTACTGATTTAAATGAGTGTATTATTGTAGAAATAAAGTTGCCTTGCAAAGAACTGTTGCTGACAACTTTAATGCTCACTTTGTACTTTAGCTTTTAGAAACGTAAAAGAGAAAAGGGGTTTCCGCCTATTACTATTTTACAAATGAAAAAGCCTAAAATAGGCTTTTAGAGTTTCTTCTAATGTAGTATTTTATATTGGGGCATTACGAACTTGCATTTTAAATGGGATGGAAGCGAAACAAAATTCTGTATTGTGCAATTTGAGGCAAGAGGATTTGTAAGCCGTTATTTGAAAGCAAGACTTTAATTTCCTGATTTACATTTCCCTGTCACGAGATAATGATACAAAAGTCGTCAACATAATAATTAAGGATGTAGGTAGGATTGTCTACCTCCTTCCGTTTCCTATTTTACTTAAGCAAAAAATATTATATAGTAATTGTAAATATGGCCGAGCGAGCATATATCTGTGATTCGTTTAGACTTTAACGGGAAAGATTAAATGTTGTAATTATTTTAAAGTGATGAAGCTTAATAATATAATTGCGATATGCCTGTAACGGAAAACTGAACAACGTACATAGTTCGAGTGACAATTCTATTACTTTGGGAATTTTCTATTGTATTCAGCATTATTACAGAATTCACTTTCTCATGCCTAATTTCATGAATGAAACTAATGTGCTTACACACTTGGTAAATGGAAAGGCTTGCTTGCTTATGCTAAGCTTCCACTTCGTTTCAAGTTTTAGCACAAAATAAAATAATCTAGCTCATGGTACAAGTACACGTAAGCAAGCGACCTTCAAGGAAGTTGTAATAAAAAACTGGACAGTTTTGAAACAGTCCCACCCGTAGGAAGAGTAGCGCATCACTAAGGGTAGAGGAGCTTTGAGAGAATCTGGTTAGCACTGGCACAAATGTATGCTACTAATATTTTCCTTTTATCTGCATTCTGTAATAGGAAGGAGACTAACATATCCTGGAATAATATGAGGAAGCCTTTTATAAAACTTTGTGAGTGCTGCGGGAAGACTTCTCGCCTCAAACCAAGGTTTGGAATGGCAATGCAGAAAATGAAAAATGACTTCTAGCTTTTAGCTCTTTAGGAGAGTGGAGTATACGCTTCTCCAGGCTTCGAAGATTGGAATGCACCAGATCAGTGTTGAAAACTCATTGCACAGAGAAGAAAAGTGACAAGTCCATTCAGTTCAGGCGCCGGGTTCAGGTTAGACGCGGTTGCGGCACATGTAGGCTTTACAGTTGTAGATGGAAACAGAATTGTGTAAGTACGTGCAAGCAAACTACGTCTCATAAGACTGAAAACGTGTGCGATTGCGAAGGAGTTCTATCCATCGAAACGCACCACCGCTTTCACTTTTCCAGTTTGATCAGACTCGCGCTGTGCCGAGTAGTGTTTTCCTAGTGTGTTAAAGTAGCATTCACTGTGCTTTGTGTATGTAAACGTGTGTTTGCATGCACACATATTTTTTAATATTGTCATTTTTATATTTTATAAAACTAATGCTTTCACTGTCTCCTTCTTGTTCGTATGATAAAATTGTTACTGCCGAAGGCAAAAAAATCTATTTCCCTTATCGTAATTGCAAAACTAAACCTCGCATTTTTTAATGTTATGCTGTTTTAAAATAAGAAGGGAGGAAGGAAGGAAGTTGCTTTTACTTCTTGCCTCAGTATTTAAAATGTCAAGACTTTCGGGTACGGTTTTAAAATTTATGTTACGCTAAGCTGCTACTGGTGCATTGTAGTTATTATCATATAGTTTCCCTATGATAATAACTTTCAAAATGCATACTTTTAAATTCCTCAACTTAATTTTATTTTATCATACGATTATGTTAGTTTGTTGTTCCATTTGTTTCTAGGACAAAAGCCGCCCAAACGAAAAACTGCACCTTACAAAGAGCCACCCATTCAAAATATTGATTCAAAACCCAACCTAACTACAATGACAAACTCTTCCTGTATGCGGTTAAACTACTAATGTTGAGAAGCAAATTGGTTAGGGTTATTGATTTTGGGAAAACTATTATTGAAAATGCTACGAATAATGTGATTCACCAACAAACATTAGATGATCACTAATGTATGGATTAATGAGCTGTGAGTTTCATAAAAATTCCCTAAAATGATTTTATTAATACAGAATACTAGGTCTTAAAGTGCAGGAACTTGTATAGTAACGATCCTGTAATTACGACGAGATCGTGCTTAGTACACATACTTACTTACGATTAGTAATATTAATCTGTATTTTAGTGTTAACGTGCATGTCGGATTTAATTTCGGATTGAAAGAATTGCATTATTCTTTCACCTCAATTGGCATGTTTAGAAGTAATTTGGCTGGCTGGTTTTGTAATTTCCTACTACAGACACGCATTAATGAAGAACTTATGAAACTGACAGTAAGTGATTGTTACTTCCATCCAAATTTTTGGCTTCGTTTCAAGATTCCTGTGTCTGAACCGTCTCCAAATAGAATGGCGATTTGGGCTAATATTTAAATATGGTTGCAATTTAGGGCCAATGCTTTTCCGAAATAATTGAAATCTGAACCACACTTCGACCACTATTTACTATTTGCCTAGCCCAAAGAGTCCAATTTTCTATTATGTAAAATTACTACAAGCAGCTTCCGTCTACAGATATATGATTGATGATTCCAATTTACTATTAGTAAGAGGTCTTGTCCAAACTTTCACTTTATATATTTTATAAAAGTGAAATTTTTCACTACGATTTCAGTTTGCATTTTGGATTTCATTTATTGGTTCCAGGATTGGAAATATTTTTGTCATTATTACATATTGTGAGAGCGCAATGACAAAGTTATTAAAGTTTGGGTTTCGAACATTTTCGACATTGTACAAGATACTAGATAATCTTTGGGTTCTGGGTTCCTGGGTTGTGTTACGTATCATTTCATAGTTGAATTTTCGCTTTACTTATTTATATTGGGAGTTCTTATAAGCCTTCGTAATTGAAAAATGAAAATGAATAAATTCCCTATGAATTACAAATGGTTACACATAACATAGATCATAGAAGGCTGTTAGCAGCAATTGCCTTCGAAACTCCGAGGGCATTTGTATCCCGTTAAAGAAGCAAAAAAATCATCGCCTGAAGCAAAAAACTTTATTTCGAATTCGACTCGAGGGGGCGGATTTTTAAGATATGGCTGTACAAACAAAGTATAGTAATTATTTACAGGTTTAATATGACGCAGAAAATAACATATGCACCATTTATACATATGTTAATGTGCAACGATTACAAGATGGAACAGGAAATGCCATCATAGCATGATTAATGGATGATACATTTTTATACATTTGCATTTATTTTGCACTTGCAGGAAAAATTTAATACATAATTTAATACTATACGACTTATAAAACTCTTTGGAGTCATTTGAATTATCTTTCACATGTTTTTTGAAGAAACAGCATTAATATTACATAGAATATGCAACTTTGAATTAACAAAACTGAAAGATTGATATGTTCGAAGACCTTCGAGAGGACCAACTAGTAAACGGCTTTACGCGATAATAAATAACAAATATTCTTGCGATTGTTTAGGCTTATTTGTATGTATCTTTGAATCCGGTTACCTTTGAATCATATTATGCATTTCCTTTGAATTATACATCATAACAAATGAATGGAATTTGCAAAACCAAACCTTTGGATTGCGAAGGTTTCTGTTTTCTTCACACTATCTCTACCGCTTTTCTCAAAATTAATTTTTACAACAATGAACAGTTGAATAAACTTATTGATATCAATATCAACTCATCTTTAAAACTTTAAAAGGTGAAATTCAGAAAGTCTGGCAGTCTTGAAAATACTAGCTTAGAAATAGTAAATATTCAGAAAGTCCACACAAAATATTCTACGTTCAAATCATAATACAAATACATATATTAAAATATTTAGGTTCAAGTGTTCAAGGTTATTAAGTGTTATTCTCAAGATTTAAGATGAAGTTTATGCAATATAATTTTCTAATCCGTGCAAAAGCGTCCTGAACTCTTCACAACTCGATTCACGATGCTGGATTATAACCATTGAATTGTTAAGCTGATAAAACCTTTGTTTCATACCATGGAGTGAAATGAATAGTCGCTGCAAAATTTCATTTTCGCCTCTCAGCTTAGAATGATAATGTGTTACCTTTCTTGATAATCTTCTCCTGGAAATTGTTTTAAATGCATCGGGGTTTAATTCAGGCTTGTCTTGCAATGAAACCTTTGCTCTTCATTTACTCTATAGCCGTATAAATAAGATTTTAATTACCCGTCTAAAATTTATTCAACTGATATACGTTTATAATGGATTAGAGAAGAATTAATATAAATTCTTCTCTATTAATTAACCTTCTGTGTAGGATGAGAAGAGGTTGCCTTTTCTCACGTTGATATGAAACATTTTCTATATACCTATGCAAAAAGCATTTACTTTGTCGAAATTAAATCAATGATTAAAATTATATGGAATCTCCAATTTCGTTAGATATAGCGTAGCGCCACGGTTTCATCTATTTGATACATTTAAAAACCCAGTAAAATTATCACATGCTTTCACCGTTTCCATTCTCAATTTTCCATCGAATACGCTGATCTTCATTTAGGTAGAGAGTAAATGCATCTTTTAAATACGTGTTCACGTATCCTCTCTTCATATCTATAATTTATTCCACTTAGTATCAAAATGAAAGTTTTAAATGTATGTATCTCTCAAAATTGTAAATATAAACGTGATAGCTCCATTTTCGTGGAAGCGAGGAACAGTGTTACCTAATGGGAATGGAAATGTTGCAAAGTTTGCTCAGCAAATTCTCTCTATTTTCATTACATCTTGTCTAAGCCAAGCGTTCTCAATTTAACTCAATTTAGAGTTTAGGTATAAAATCCATTTTCAGGAAACAAAATTATCTTGTCACTAAAAGTGAGCAATCTGGAAAAATACGAAGAATGCATATGAATCCGAAAATTCAACATGACCTGCTTAGGCGATTGCGGCACATGTTCCTCCTACAGGTTATATTGGCCTTTTTCTACCTACTAAATTCAATTTCACAATCAAAAGCCCGATTTTTGAAACATTACATTAAGCTAGAAAGTGTGAATAATCCAGTGGAATCAACCGATAAATTATCAATAACCAAAGACATTTATCTGAGCACGCAGGTTACGAATGTTTGTACAGGAGTAAGGTAAATTTTCCATTTTACGTTCCGCCTACAATTTGGTACTAATAATTGGATTATTGATTTAAGTCTCTTTCCTTTTTTTTTTAGAAAAATGACAGAGTAATTCTGTAGAAATTCAATTCAGAAATATTTCTTCCTTGATGGAAATCTCGCTGTCAAATAAAATACATATGTATGTATATATCTCACCATCCCGGCTTGGGATAGATTAGATTATGTG
>VYYJ01003716.1:0-15653 GCA_021029165.1 Cyphoderus albinus
GTATATCATATCTGCCTTTTCTAGGTAACCATCATATTTGGAGGAAAGAAGGGCCTGTTTTTCATAAATTAGCAACGCTTCATATTTAAGAAGATGATAATTAAATGTAGCAATAAAAGCAATTACGAACCTGGACATCAGCGATATCGGTTAAAAACACAAAGCTTGTATTGAAGATATTTAACTTGGGTAACGGGCCATATTTCCAAATATACGTTGTAAAAGTTTGTAATATATCTGCAAGAGAATGATGAAATATTTCAGGTAATTTATACTGACTCTCCAGCAAAATAAATAAATTTATCTTTAACATATATCTTTAGCGATAATTAAAACAAAAACTTACTATCCATATCACTAGCGGCATCAAAGGCGGCTTTAACAAACTGAATTCCATATAACGGTTGTATCTTGGAGTTAGACTTGTAGGGCCGAACATAAAACAAACTAAGAAATTTGTAGAGAAAATAAAGTAAAATGAAAGGAAGGAAAAGCGGCAAAGCTGTGTTTGTGTCCATTGTGAAATTTGATATGATGAAGGCGGTCGTAAAGGAAAGCAGTATTTATGTATACTTTTTAGAAGCTTTCATTTTTAAGTTTAAACACCTCATACTTCACCGCAATTACTGGTCACGATCGGCACATCAAACTTAAAGAAAAATCGCCTGCTAAAATGGTTTTCAATGCGTCATGTGCATTTAAGAGCGTAAGATTACAGAGATTAACAATTAATAAGAGTTGTGTCTATCAAATGCGTTTAATTGTACTCTATTTGAAAAGAAATTTTGCCGAAGTATAATTATACCCATCTGCAATCCCTGCTACAAATGATACAAAATTGGTAGTAATAACTCAAAAATATGTAAAGTTCAAAATTACTTACATAATTATAATTGAAATAGATCTTACATCATAAGAAATAATTTTTATACGATTATTTTTAAACTGTTGTTCGTTATACAAAAAAATGCACCAAATAAACATATAACATAGTAGTTCCTAACTACGTGTGCAATAGATCATTGTACGATTGTGCCAATAAGTACAAATTTGTTTTTGTCAATTAATCTCTGCAAATAACACATTACGACAATTATTTTTCAAAACTCGTGTTCAAATATTAACAAATAATAAGTAATAATAATAATGGAAAAAAGTCAAAAATACCAATCAAAGAAGTAGAAACATTTATAATACTGAATAGAACCATTAGTTGAAACTACCAACTGGGAAAACAAATTGTTTCAAGATTTCATTACCTCGGACTTGTGCTTTGTACAACCAAATTATGAAAGTCTGGCTTGAAATGTAAAACGATAGAACCTGAACAAATGAGCTGTGTGAAGTGCAGTGACATTTTAATTTTGTATGTTTATTTCTCGGCTACAGTACGAGCAGTCACAACCATCAAATACTCATTGGGTCGGCTCATCGCGAAATCAGCATTTGGACAAACTTTCAATTCCTAATCGTTTTTGCTGGACATCCAAATTGTGTCTAGTTTGGCGGTTAAACATTACTTAAACAACAAAAGTAGTAATGAGTAGTATACTAAAATGATTGTTAGACTTATGGCTATTCATAATTGAATGGAATAATTAGTTGATTAATTTATGACCTAATTTAAGAAAGTAAAAGTATGTTAAAATAAACGAGTTTGCACAATTTGCTTTGCTTTGGGAATTCTGCCTTTTCTTCACGGTGTTCTTCAATTGCCCCGCTGCAATATTGGATATATCTGTGAGGGAGCCTACTGCAGGGGCACGACATCATAAAAAATGTTCTTGCTAAATAACAGTTTAGAACCAATATTATTCAAATTTGGTTTTGTTGTGTTATCATTTTTTAAACTGGTTGATTCTTTTTGCAGTAAATAAAACAAACTTCGGTGGGTGGTTTGGCCAATGATGATGATGATGAATTACAAATAACAATAATATTTTTTACGTATCTAAAATGGTTTGGCCAATGATGATGATGATGAATTACAAATAACAATAATATTTTTTACGTATCTATTTAACTTTTTAAATATTAACTAATTGTAGGTGCTTCGAAAAATAATATATGACGTGGTAATTTTTTCTGACGCCCCAAGATTTATTTGATTTTTTATATTATTGGAAATTTAATAGAATTTTCTTAATTGTGAATCCAAATAAATACCCTTTGTTTATTTTAAATTGACACAATTTTAAATATTTCGACTACATTTATTAAATAATTATGTAAAGGTTATTAATATAATTGTCAAAAAGGATAATTTGTGTTGTTTTATTGTTTTCACTAATACTTACGTCCTCGAGTTATTTTATAACTTGCAGCAAAGCAAGGCCACATTATTAAGTCCAGTGTCGTCATCTGATTCATACAAAATACTTCAATTTAGATAATATTAGTAAATCTGGTAAAATATAAAATTTCCAAATTAAAAGTTTTACCATCTCCTTGAGGAAGCAACTCAAAAATTCCAGTGGCATTTGTATTATCAAACTGAGTTTTCAATCCGCAGATTGCGTAACCATCTGGGCACCGATAAATTTCATCCTCCCATTCCCCACCGTCCAGACCGTCCCCTTCAAGGTAATCATAATCAGCTTCTCCGTAGCAATAAAATCGAATGTTGTTTGTAGCCGTGTTATCCTGCCTCCCCTTTAACGGACTTTGAACCCGCATTTGGAATCCGCTCAGTGGTCCGTACCCGCACATAAAACTGTCACCCCACTCACCCCACATACCATCCTCTTGAATAGTTTCCAATTCAAAATTTTCACCCATGCCGGTTACATTACTGTACTCAGCAACAGCACAATACAACCTGATTGAATTTAGAGCTGTGTCGTCAAAGTCAACCCCATTATCCCAATACTGCTCGGCTTCCGTGTTGAGGGAAAACCCATGGGCGTACAGACCCTCTGGACACCTAATGAAATTTCCCCATTTACCCCAGTTTACGCTTGTTTGAGAGTAAATTACAACCGTTTCGTTACCAACGGCAGTACCAGCTAAGGTCAAATACAGTAACTTGAGCGATGCAAGAATGGAAGTGCCCGCCATTTCCTGAATTGTGATAAACACGTTTTTTGTTTCAAAATTTTACTCAAAATAATTTAACGGGGATAACAAGAATCAAACGAGTAACTCGTACTATGGCATGCTTCATAAATATCATGCGTTTTATACTAAGTCAACACAAGGAAAATAGCAAAAAAATACTAAATTTGTTGTAGATGTACATAATATTTTGTTCATGACTGAAATAAAATGACAATCGTTTTAAAGTTATTTTCCTTGTTTTGCCACCCACCAGTTGTGTTGTTTTTTATTTTTATTAGATTCGACGTATTTCATTAACAAACATTTTTTTGCATCTGTCACTCAAATTCTGTGACAAATTTAAAAATAAATGTGAAAATGGATTTTTATGTGACAATGTTGTCGCATTTTTTTACTACACCTGAATGAAACAAAATTATGCATAAATAATCAAATCATGAATTGCGTCAGTCAAATAACAGAGTAATTTAAATTTGAATTATTTATTATGATTCAATAAACCAAATTGTTTTAGAATTTCTTGAACATAATAGAATATTTACACACAATGTCAAATTTATTCCTATCATTAATTTCGAAAAAAACACGAAAATGAAACAATAAAACTACTAGAATATTGTGATGGGAATAAACAAAGTAAGTATTATTTTTCAGCATAGTAAAGACTCGTACAGAACGGCCATAATTTTATTTCCAGAGTTTTTTAGTTTACTGCAAATTAAAACTATCAATCAAATATATAGAAAGTAATAATATTTACCCACAATTCATTTAAATACTTACGTACAATTATCGTGCAGCCCGGTAATCATTTTCCAAACCATTCTTGCTGAACACAATCTGCCACAGATTCACCTTTCTAGCTTAAAACATTCCAGCACAAATGTTAAAGTAACAGGTCCACATTCGGTAGAATCGCTCATCATATTTTAGGGATAGCGTTGCCCAGTTTATGTCGAAGTTTTTTTTCCACGCCAGCAAAGCTAAATTTGGCATGTTTTACGAATATGTGTGTAAAGTCTTTGCTCTGAATTTTTGCAGGTAAGATAAAGCAAGCAATATTTCTGCCAAATGGCAGCACGATTGGAGAATAATTGTGAAAATTGTACTGAAATGTAAAAATATTAGATACTTTTTGATCGCAGTTTATATTGGCTTTCGTACAAGTCCAAAAATCTGCTGATTCCTACCGGATGTGGTGGGTTACGGGGATTTCTAAATTGTGGACGAAAATCGATATTTTCAGCCTCCAAATGTCTGTAATTGTAATGGCGTAATTGGACGTTTTGTAACGTAGGTCCATGAAAAAGGATTTTTATCTCGATAGTTCAAATTATGTTTTAGATGGTTTGCCGGTTTGTGAAGAAGGTAAGCAACAGCAAATAAATTACAACGTTGCTGCTTGCTTTTATAAAAATTTAAAAAGTGGACCCGTGTGAGGTTGTGTTATAGTCCTTATCCAGTTTTACAAATAAAATGTTAAGGAAATCAAAATCACGCAGTTGGTGGAATAAAACATGCTGCATCCAACAAACTGCATAGAAATCTAAATGTGTCCAAGGAACTTAAGGCATGGGAGATGCAAGCTTTGTCCAATTAAACCGGAAGAGTACTGTGGATACAAACTTTATGTGTACATATTTTAATTTATTTTTATCTCCAGTTGATTTACAAATCTACGCAAACTTAAATGAATTGAATATAAAAAAATTAATAGTAATATACTTGAGTGGAGAAACTTTGAAACATGTATTTATTTATAGCACTATAAAACTTTGGAACATCTAAATCATTTTATTGTTATTTTTGGTCTATTATAAATGTCCTCTTCTTTAAAAGATTTTACCTCCGCAGTTTCATTGTGACCATGATCATCCTGTAGTAGATTTTAGGAATCAGTGTTTTATTTATTTATTTTTATTGATCAATTATTTTAAAGCAAAACTTTTCTGTAGTTGTATTCACATGCATTACAATACTGGTCAAAATTATCTGTCTTTGAAGGCCCATTTCGCTGTACGTTTCCAATTTTTTAATTACATAAGTAGAGTCATCGAGCAGCCCGATAACCATTTTCCAAGCCATCCTTGCTGAACACAATCTGCCACAGATTGAGTTTCCTAGCTTGAAACAATCCCGCACAAAGTCTTAAGTAAAAGGTCCACATTCGGTAGAATCGCTCATCATAATTTTGAGATAACGTTGCCCAGCTATTCTCAAAGTTTTCTTGCCACGCCAGCAAAGTTTTGGCGTAGTCGGGTCCGAAATTGTGCCAGTCCTCAATGAAGAACAAACCCTCGGAATGTTTTGCTATTTCCTTGTAGTAGGGAATCACTCCATTCGGAAATATGTATGTAGTCAGCCAGCGCTCGGTTCGAGGCATGTCTGAATGATTCATTCCAATCGTGTGAAGAAGGAAAATTCCATCATCTTTGAGACAACGATGGGCCACCTATTAACCAAAACATTTTAGGTAAACTGTGTCATCGAAACATTATTCTGTAATATTATTTAGTATGTAGCCTACCTTAAAAAATTCACGGTAGTTATGATGTCCTACGTGCTCAATACAACCAATCACCGCAATACGATCAAACTTTTCATTCAAATCTCGGTAATCAGCAAGCCTAATGTCAACCGGAAGCCCTTTGCATGTTTCCTGTCCATATTTCACTCCTTCTTCAGAAATGGTAACTCCAACACATGAAACGCCATAGTTTTTTGCCACGTATTTGCAAAACGTTCCCCATCCGCAACCTATATCAAGCAATCTCATTCCCGGTTTTAGGTTTAGTTTCTTTGCTACTAGTTCCATTTTCGCTACTTGCGCATCATTCAGGTTGTCCGAGTTTGCCCAGTAAGCACAGGTGTACTGAAGCCAGGGATCCAGGAAAGATTCGAAGAGGTGATTTCCTATTATTTAATAAAAAATATTTCAAATATTATTTTTGTTTAAAGAATCTTTCTAGAAATAGAAAATCTTCATACGATACCTAAGTTGTAATGCTTGCTCGTCTGGTCAAAAAGTCTCCGCTTTGTTTGCAAATTGAAAAACCGCAACTCCATAAATTCGAGAAAACGATTCCAAGGATTATAATAAATGCGATGCCCGTTGTTGCGCGTGAATCTCCGGGTAAGCTCTACCACGTTGTCACAGTCCCATTTTCCATCCATGTAGGCCTCGCCCAACCCCAGTGAACCTTGATTTGCAAATTTCACGAAAACATTTCTGTCGTGAAGTTTTATGTAAATGGGGTCTTGGCCGCTAATATTTGTTGAAGCTTTTTCTACGTCCATGATTGCTGTCTGATCGGAAATCAATTCAGAATCGAAAACAAAGAAAATCCCGAACTTGGCACATTTCTTCTTAATGTAGCTTTCCACACAAGGTCGAAACAATGTTAACAATTGCAACTCTATCCATTTGATTAGTCGCACTAGAAAATATACAATGTAGTATGGAATCTCTGTAATGGTACAAGAGCAGCCCATGACGAAATAGAGAAATATTTTATTACTCCAGAAACAGTAAGAAAAGTAGATAGATTGGTAGTCCTTGACGAACAGTCAACTACTGAAGTTCTCGTCGCTAGTGGCGGCTGAATAGTACCAAAGAATTCAAATCTATTGCTAATTCGTAGAGTTTTCATACTTCAACGTCACAAAAAAATATCGTCCTTGATTCAATCGTCTTTTATTACTCCAGAGCAGGTATTCTAATATTTCTTTGAGTCAGTAAAATAATTATATGATTCAGATATCCCAAACAAAATAAAGTATAATGTTAGCTTTACTTAATAGGATTCTTGACGAAACAACTTTTAGGTCCCCAATTATACTCTTGTCTTTTTAAGAACTGGTTTTCCATAGCAATAAAAAGTGGTGAGAGTTGGCTCAATGCGTCATCATGAGCAACACGGAGATATTTATTTATAATAAATTTTATCATCGAGTGAAAAGTTCGTGAGTCTCAATGCCATTAGACTTTAAGCTCTTTGAGAATTGTCAAGGTTGTCTAAGTAATATATCCAAAAAGTTAGCAATTGAATCTATATATTTCAAAGACAAACTCAACAACAAATTGGCTGGAAAACTATTACATGCGAATTTATTTGTATCTAGCTATATGTAGTAAATTATAACGTAGTTGTTTTGTTCAAATATGAAACAAATGACCGAAGGCTTTATTTTATTTTTTCTTCAACAATTTACATATTCACACGAATTTCAGATAAATCGATACAATGATTTTATAATAGCATTTTAATCATCTAAAAACACATCTATTGAAAATTATCAAATTCAAATGTAATGAAATATCTCATGTGTGTACTAAATACTAAAATCATTAACATTATAATATAATATGATACTCTTTTACAATTTACAAATTTCAAACTATGCAAGAGGTACTTATATTTTAGAAATAGCAAAAGCTGAACGAAGATTTTTCTCCTGTCTGGTGAGTCAGATTCCAGAATCCATATTTGTAACGAACCTCACAATTGAGTGGCAATTTCCCTGCGTGAAAATTCTCAATGTAAGAAAACAAGCATTGTTTAGTTAAGTAGTCGTGACCTAAACAAGCTTGCCTTGTATCAGGTTACATTGTGTCCAGTTCGTGTCCGCGGATGACACTTCATCTTGAGTTCATCCGTATGCGTGACAATTTCATTCACACCTGTTCATTCTTGGGTTACAGCCAAATAAAAGCTACATAAAGAGGACATTAAACTCATTCTTAAATGTGGCCAGGGCGAGAATATACTTGAGTCAATTTTAGTTTTGTAGAAATCATACATGATTCTTGTCAAAAATATGTAAAGTGTAAACGAGTTTGAAGCTTATATCACCAGTATAAATCAAAGATTATTACTGTCTAATTAGTCTAATAAACGTTTTAGTGGTTCATCATGACAGAAATTATGTAGGTAGCGTGGATGTTTCTCAACTTTGTACAATGGGAACTGGTATGAAATAAACTATACCCACTTGCACGGAAAGCCGCTTTCACAGCAATAGCAATAGCAATGAAAAACTTTGTACATACTCTTACGATTAGTTGCATTTGAGTAGATCCGCAGCTGATATATTTTCGTCGACTCTGCATTGAAAGGTGTTGTTTCTCGACCGATTTAAACTTAAACAAAAACCTAAAATATTTATATAATTCAAAATGACAAATATAAAAGAAAATTTACGCCCGTGTTTTATCTGCGACACAAAACTGTCACAGTTTGATGCAGACAATTTACTGGTTAAATCCAGGACAGAAATTTGTTTCAAATTCAAAATATTTGTGTCCAGATATCTGAATTTAAAATCAAGCACCAGTACAAACCAAAACCTCTACAAATCTACATTAAATTTTAAATCCGTTGGTGTTAACAACTATTCAAAGCTAATTTGTTGTTCTACTTGCGTTTACGCTGTTGAATCGTTTTGTGAGACCTATGAAGGTTTAAAACAGTTACAACTGGAAATCCTCCGCATTCTTAGAGGACTCTCCAAACTGATGACCGTCGCCACCTCCCGGTCACCATCATCATCAAATAATAAATTTCGGGAGAAATTTGTTACCGCTGGTAAATAATAATTGACAAACGAGTTTGATTTTAATAGAGTTGTTGCAAAGTATTTACAAATATTATGTATTCTGAAACACAAAATTATACATTTTATAGTTTTCAATTTAAATTTCTTCACTTGTCTCCAGTTGGAACTAAACAAAGGCGAAATTATCCTCACCTAAGACTAAAAATGTTGAAGCGATACCCTTATAATCAAACATCGCTGAATTTGAATTCAAATTCTAAATTTCAAACCGTCAACAATGGACATCGGCAGCACCCAGCCTCCGTTTCTACACTTAATTCAATGAAACAGCGGGATGCCCCACGTATTGAAGAAGAAACTCTGAATGCACCTAACCAATTAAAGCTATCAGATTCAGGGTCGGTGGGCGTAATTGAAGATGTCAACCAAGAAAACGCTAATATTCACAAAAAGGCCAAAGTCCAAAATTCTCAAGAAACAGCGTCTACAACATCGAGAAACAATGCACCGGAAGATATCAACGATGAGGAGAATTATGAGGATGACGACAACAGGGTTTCATTTGGAAACACAGATATTAATGGAGTATCCGAATCCGGCAGAAAATCGGACAAGTCAATGAATCTTTTTAAACCAGGCCTCAGGTCCCAAGAGTGCCTTTTATGCGGAAAAATAATGTCAGAGAAACGCGGCTTAATTAAACACATGCGAACTCATACGCGAGAAAAACCATTTTATTGTCGAATTTGCGGCTGTGAATTTGCAAACAGTACATACGCAAAATACCACTGGAAAACCTATACCTGCAAAAACCCACTTCCCTATCCCAAAAGCCAATTACACAACATGACAAGTCGGTGTCTCTTTTGCGACAAGTCGAAACCAAATCGGCATCAACTGGGAAGGCATATGAGGATGCACACTAAAGAGAAGCCCTTTTCTTGCTGTATATGCAAGCAGGAATTTGCAACGACCTGTTCCTTAAATAAGCACAAGAAAAATGCTGTTCACGCGAATTTACAGTGTGACATGTGTTCAAGAACATACAAGGATTCGGCTTCTCTAAGGAAGCATAAAAATGATTTTCATCAAGCAGAGGGAGAAATACGCGAGCTACGTTTTAAATGCGACCCATGTGGATTTGCATTTAAGAAGAAACCTCACCTAAACAGGCACTTGGCAACATCATTTCACCTGGACCAAATTTAAATTCCTGCTTCGTAAAATTTCTTACTGGATTAGAATTTATAGCCTACAAAGTTGAAACCCTGGTTTTTTGTTAGTTTAGTTTTATTGAGCTTAGCAATTTAATACACTTAATGTTAAAAAATATCCATCCCCGAACTATTTAAGACAAAGCCTCTTTGAGTAGAATGACTTCTTTAATGTGTGTATATTTCATATTCTTAACTCAGGTTTCATTTAAGAGTCTGTAAAAAAATTATTATTATTTTTGTATTTTAAATTATTTGATTAAATCTGGGATATAAAACAAGATTCTCATAAATGACATTTACTCAGCAATTATTCATAATATTATTATGTGATCATGATGTGTAACGTGTGCCTAAGACCCTGAAAAAATTCTAAGACATTAAACACATTCCATAAATGTAACCAGGGCGAGAATAAAGAAATCTCACAAGATTTTTCTCAAAAATTAAATGCAGAGAATCTTGGAGTTTAGAGCAGAATACATATGATAATCAATAGTAATTCTTAATTATCGTTAAATTCTTTTTTGTTATGTCATGACCGAAATTATGCATGTAACTTAGTTGTCCCGCAACTTTATAATCTTAAGCTACAATTAACTATTTCCACATTTTTCCCACTTTGTACATACACACATGCAAAGCCGCGTGCAGGAGAGTCAATAGCAATGACAAACTTTATAAATACGTAAACTTACTACTTTATTAGTAAAGTTAAGTAAAATAGCTTTACTTTATTCATAAACATACTGACATATAAATACTTTAATATACACAGCATGGGTCCGCAGCTGATATTAGTCGTCGACTCTGCAGAGAAAGGGTTTGCTTTATTTTGTTCCGTTCTCTTCCTAACAACTCTTTTAATACTACTAGTCAATTTCAAAATGACTACTGCAAAAGAAAATTTAAGCTTGTGTTTTATTTGTGGCACAAAACTGTTACAGTTAGGGGAAGACATTTTACTGCTGAAATCCATGAAACAAATTTGTTTCAAATTTAAAACATTTGTCTACCGTTATCTAAAATTAAAACCAAGCAGAAATCAAAACCTCTATACATCTACATTAAGTTTGGAATCTTTCGATGTTAACAACTACTCAAAGCTAATTTGTTGTTCTACTTGCTTTGTCTCTGTGGAATTGTTTTGTGAGACCTATGAAGGTTTGGAACAGTTGCAATTGGAAATCCTGCGTATTCTGAAAGGAATATCCGAGCGAATGAATATGACGACCACCCTGTCACCATCATTGACCAATAATAAATTTAGGAAAAAAATTGTTTGCGCAGGGAAAATTAATAATCGAAAGGCAAATTTGAGTTTAATTGAACTACGTTGGAACAAATTACAATTATTATTTGTGAAGTATAGGAAAACGTAAAACCAAACATTTTCTAAAAAATAGTATTTTTCTTTATTTTTTATTTTTTAGTTGCAACTAAACAAAGACGAAATTATCCACACCTTAAACTGAAAACGATAAACAAACACCAGTGCCGTAATTTAAAATTGCAAAATTCAAAGTCGGTCTCCAAGAAACTGAACCAGGAGGCGATACGTATTGAACAGAATAATTTCAATGCAACTAACCAATCAACACTTGAGTCGGTGGACATTTTTGAAGGCATTAATCCAGACAACAATTCGACAATTACCAATATTGGCCAGGTAGTCAAAATTGAACATTCACAAAAAAATGCGTCATCATTATCGAAAATCAGTGAAACAGAAGAGATAAACAACCCTAATCAGAGTGATGTTGATAACGACACCGCTACATGTGAAAATGCAGATAATGATGAAGTATCCGATATCGATGAAGATTGCGACCTGCGCGCACCTACATTCAGGGATGTGCCTTCTCTGGAAAAGCACAAAAGAGGTTTTAATCATCAGGACGGAAAGCCACGCTTACAGACCAAAACACAACCTTTCAGATGTGACCAATGTGGACTTTCATTTAAGCATAGACACAATCTAAGACATCACTTGGATACATTGTTGCACGTGAGTGCGATTCCCGAGTCAAATGGAGTCGGCAGAAAATCAAACCCCCATCAATGTGTCCTATGCGGAAAAACAAATTCGTCAAATAAGACCTCAATCGGCATATGCGTAGCCACAGGAACGAGAAGCCATTTTACTGCCGAATTTGCAGTGGTGAATTTGCAGAATATTCCAAATTTACACGTCACCTAAAAAGAGGTTCCTGCAAGAACGGATACTCCAAAAGCGAGTTTCGCAATATGATCACTCAATTTCTCATTTGCGACATGTCGTTTTCAATGCCAAACAAACTGCGCAGCCACATGCGACTTCATACTCATGAACTGCCCTACTATTGCCATATTTGCGGGACGACTGAATTTAGAATGAAGGCAGCGTTAATTAAGCACAAGACAAATAATGTTCATGCACAGTGCGACATATGCACCAACAAATACAGGGATTTTGCCTCTCTGGAGTCACATAAAATAATTGTTCATCGAACTTGAAGACTTAAAGGACAAATAAACAGATTTAGGTGTGACCGATGAATTTTAAGTTTTAATATCACCTAAGTAAACACTTTGCAACATAATTTCACGAAAACCAAATTTTAATTCCTGCTGCGTAAAATTTCTGACTGGGTTAGAATTTATAGCCTACAAATTTAAATCTCTCAATTTTAGTTATTATGCTTTGGTTTAACTTATACATTAAAGTACATGTGTAAAAATATATCAATTACCCGAACTATTTAAGACAAAGCGGAAGGCGCTTTCAGGACAACGCCTTCTTTATGTATGTAAATTACTTTTACTATCAAACTTTTTGTTAATATTTTTGTTATAAAAATATGTGGGACATAAAACAAAAGTCTCATAAATGACATTTGTTATAGTCAACTGTTAATATTATATATTATGCGAGGTGTAATTATTATGACGATATATTTCTAATTTAATGCAGAGGCTAATTTGATACTAAATCACAGAATTAAAAATAACATTATTCTAATTACACTGCGCTTAACCAATCACTTTCTGTTTACTGCTACTATATGACTTTCACAGAATTTGATTAAATAACACTAGCATCGTCACATCTTAAAGGAAGACTTGACACTCATTATTGTGACAAATAAAAATTGAACATAATGTTACAACATAAAATATGACATGATTATCTTAGACACAAAATTAAAATTAAAATGATATAACGAAATGAAATATATGTATAAAGCCTACTACATCATATTAGAGCAGACACCCATCTGAAACTAAAAGAAAGCTCAATATTGAAAATGAGGAAATCAGGAAATAAGTTAAGTTTTTTAGAGTTAATGTTGGAATATGCTGGTAGTAAAATTGTAAAGGCAAACAAATATAATCAAAGATTAACATTATTATTTTATTAAACAGGGAATGAAACACGCATGCATATTTTATATTAAAACCAAGATTTGGGTTGTTGATTATCAAATAATATAAATAGTTTAAATTTTGTAGGTGAAACTAAACTAATAATAATAAGACAATTTTAATTTTTTGTTTAATCTTCGTCCCAATTTTTGGTCAAATAATTAACTTTTTTGTTTCAATTGTGAAAGTTGGCATTCATTTAATACTTCAATAGTAATTGTGTAAAAATCTCTCAAAAAATAAAAATAAAATGAAGATGAGCTTTAAAAGTTTAAATCAACATGCTAATAGATAATAATTCGAAGTTACCGTTTAATTATTTTTTTGTTATGTCATGACAGATATTATGCAGGAAGGAAACAAAGGTGCCACGCAACTTGATAAAGCTACACTTTACTGCTTTTTGCAATTCGTACATACTCACATACAAAGCCGAATGCAGGAAAGCCGCTTTCATAGCAATAGCAAGGATAAACTTTGTACATTGTATATAGAGTGGATCCGCAGCTGTTATATTTCGTCGACTCTCCAGAGCTCTGAAACGAGTTGTTGTTTTATTTTCTTCTTCGTTCCCTTCCTAAAAACTATTTTTAATACTGCTAGTCGAATTCAAAATGACAACTGCAAAAGAAAATTTAAACTCTTGTTTTATCTGCGGCACAAAACTGCCCCCGTTTGGGGAAGATATTTCACTGGTTAAATCTAGGAAACAAATTTGTTTTAAATTTAAAACATTTGTTTACAGATATCTAAACTTAAAATCAAGTACAAATCAAAACCTCTTGAAATCCACATTAAATTTGAAATCTGTTGGTGTTAACAACGGTTCAAAGCTAATTTGTTGTTCAACTTGCGTTCTCGCTGTTGAATCGTTTTGTGAGACCTATGAAGGTTTGGAACAGTTGCAACTGGAAATCCTGCGTATTCTGAAAGGAATATCCGAGCAAATGACCATGACGACCTCCAAGTCATCAACATCGTTCAATAATAAATTTCGGGAGAAATTTGTTACTGCAGGTAAAATTAACAATTGACAGGCTTTATTGTGTATCTAAATATAAAATTGTTCATTTTCAAAGTTAAAAACTGTTTAATTATATTTTAGTTGCAACTAAACAAAAAGGAAATTATCCACACCTGAGGCTGAAAACGTTAAATGAACACCAGTACCCTACTCGAGCATTACGAGATTCAAGTTCAAATTCAAAATTTTGCAGTGTAGCCAATGAACTGCGGCATCATGCCTCCTTCGTTTCTTCAATTAGTTCAATCCAACACCAGGAGGTCCCGGGTATTGAACGAAAATTTTTCAATGCACCTAGCCAATCAACAGCGTCAGATTCAGAGTCGATGGAGGATATTGAAGACGTTAACCAAGAAAATTATTCCACAAACATTAAGGCTTGTAAGGAAGTCATATTCAGAAATTTACAAGAAAATGCGTTGTCATCTTCGAAAACCAGTGAACCGGAAGAAATAAACAACCATCATCATTATGATGATGCTGACGACACCGCTTCGTTTGGAAATGCAGGTTTTGATGCAGTATCCGATAACGACGAAGCGAGCGAATTGATTCATACATCATCGAATGGAGTTACAACTTTCCCTGGTGAGGAAGCCATGGACGAAGACTTGGCGTCAACTAGGCAAATTTGCAAGCTAAACATGAAGATGAGCAAAGACGATGGACGAAAAACTAATATTGACAAGAAGGTCAAAGCCGGAAATTTAAAAGAAAAGGTGACACCAGCATCAAAATACAGTGAACCGGAAGAATTCAACGGAGATGATGATTATGATGATGGCGACACTGCTTCATTTGGAAATGCAGATATCGATGATACATTATCCGTTACAAATGCGGCGACTGAATGTATTCATACCTCGACTGAATTTGCAACTATCCCAGATATCAGAGCGACGGACCCTGTGTCAACTAATCGAATATCCGAGCTAAATATTAATGACAAAGGTGATAATGAAGAATCTACCATAAACCGGCATGAGACAAAGAGGAAAATGGCCATTGGTATTAATTCATCGACCAGGTCTGCAAAATCCACAACTAGCCTTTCCGATTCCAATCGAGTGTGCAAAAGATCAAAAAAGTCCAAGAATCATGTGAAACCCCACAGTGAAGAGAAAGCATTTTATTGCGATTTTGAATTTACTACCAATAGATCCTTAAAACGTCACATGAAACTCAATTTCTGTAAAAATTTAAACTCTAGAAGTCGATTTCGCAAGAAGATCGGTCAGTGTACCTTTTGCAACAAATTGCTTCGATGGGGCTATTACATGGAAACACATATGTCGCAACATACTAAAGAAAAACCATTTTTTTGCCATACTTGCAACAGTGAATTTTCACTGAACTCAGAATTACTTAAGCACCTGCGGAATAATGTTCACTCAAAT
>VYYJ01003717.1:0-15645 GCA_021029165.1 Cyphoderus albinus
AGTATTTGATGGATCGATACGATTTTCAATATCTAGAACAAATCGATAACGGAGAATTTAATCCCACCCTCCATTTAAGCTAACACTAAGGAGTCATTGCTGCTTTATTTATTATTTGTGAAGTATATTTAATCTTCTGACTCTTCTTAGTTTGAGTTGTAAATGGAGTCAAATTGTTTTTGGAATTGAGTTGAAAGTTGAGTTGGAAAGAATTTACAATTTATTTTGGTATTACAAGTATTAAGTTTCCACATCCATATGTTTCAAAATATCAACCATTGGGAGAGATTGAGGGTCAATTATATGTAACCAGATGAAACCAGACAAATGTTATTTATGTTATTTATTTATAAAATACATAAAGATGAAAAATGTTAAATTTGCGTTGTATCTTACTGTCAATTTACTCCGTCACAAAAAGAGTTGTTGTAATACAAGTTAAGCTGATTATCCAACCAAAAAAAGTTAGTTTCCTTTCCAATTCCGTGCTTTCTCAAAGAAACAAATTATTGTGCTAACAAGCAAAGAGATTATCCAAAGTAGAAAAACATTTTTTAACTTTCCCTCAATCATGTTTAAAGGTCTTGGTTTTACATTTTCTTTCACCATGCTTATTGCACTTTTCATTCTGAGGCGTTCTTGCACACGTTTTGATATCGCAATTCCAATTAACTCCTTTTCCCAGATTATATAAATACCTGATTCCACCATTTTTTGGTACATCCTACAAATATTTTACTGCGAGGAGGTGATGCGACAAAATACATGTTTTGCTCCAACGCCTGTTCCTTTCCCAGAAAGCACTTTCGTTGCGGAATTTTATTCTCAGCAATATAATGCTCAGATTGGCGCAAAGCAAAAATGGCGTCCGACCAGGAGGAAATCATTGCACGTCTGGATGTCGCCAGTGTTTGATGAAAATGGTCAATGGAGTTGGCAATAAGCATCTGATTCATTAATCGCCTTACTACTAACTCTGTCTTAGTCTTCTGAGATTCTGGAAACAAACTGTATAAATAGTTCAAGTAAAAGGCAACCGCTCCGTCCTTCACAACTAATGAGTAATTACTATCAAGAAGGTCCACAAATTTAGTCATCTGGATTTCTGGTGCCGGACTGATCACAGCACTGGTTAAGCCCCCGGAATAGTATATTACGAAAATGAGACTGGTAAATGTCCACATAGTGAAGAGTGGCGATCGATGAAGTTGTTTGCAATTATCAGATATTCCATCAGTAACAAGAGCTGAGTAGGTTTCCAGAAGTATTGAAAATTTTACATTTCCTATCCTTCCTCTTATGACTAAACTCACCAGAAGAATAGAAAGGCCAATACAAATCCAAACTCGGATATCTGCAGTGCTTTGAAATATCTCAACTGGAGAAATGTTTTCCAACTCTTTTCGCGGTTGGTCACAATAAGCAAAATTACATGAAATGGGCATTAGTTGGACAACCGAAGGCCGCTCATCCGTCCTGTTAAATAAATTGTTTGCTGCTATAAACCGCTCTTTCAAAAGAGCACCGAAGTTGGAAGGATAGACTATTGGGAATTCTTTCCGTGTAGGACAATCTTCGTTAAATTCACGGGTGGAGATTAAGGTTGAGTTTGTTGCAACAGCCACAAAATTTGCTAAATTGATCAGAGGGGCGATTTCGGGTGGCTGATTATAAAAATCTCGAATCATGGAGTAGTTTTTCAGAATCATGTTCACCTGCTCCTGTTTTACGTTAAAATAATTCAATAGTAATATTTGTTCTCCTTCTGGTAGATGATCGTTTTTAAAGCAGGGAACATCTTCCGCAAAAATGTTTTCAATTGACATTGTGAACGTATTCAAAATATAAAATAAAGTTGTGCCAGAAAGAATTCCAATGCAGAGGTGAATGATAACCTACGTTGTTTTCTTTTCGTTTTAACAGGAACACCAAATGAGTATGCTTCAGTGTTTAAAAAGGATTACCATTTCATCTAGTTATGATAAGAACGAGAACTTCAAAAATGGCTAAGCAAGCAAAGAAATTGACTAAAATCTCTAATAACGTCTTTTGCGTATATTTATACATTCTTCTTATTTCACTCCTAAAGACAGACGAATGCTATAAAAAGAAAATTTGACTGTTATATTAAATGCAAAAGCATATTTATTATTTACGTCAAAGTTTAAAAATTATTACTTGCTGTGTTATCATTGTTCACAAAATGGGATTCGTTGAATCTTATACCTAATAGTTTCATTTTAATGTTATTGATACTTGGATAGTGGGAGAAAATGTGAAAAGCTCAAAATAACCAAAAAATAATTTAAACCACCATTAAGCCAAACACCATTTATTATTTTTCTATTGTTGTAATGTTTACCTGATATAATCCTGTATTATTAAAATATTCTTTGTGGTTCCTCCATTTCCATTTAAATACGACTTCTAAAATGTATTGTATGGGATGTTTCAACAGACGTGTTTCAAATTCAAACGTTCACATTATCATAATCATATCAAATATCATGTTACTTTATACATTAATCCTACATGTTTTAATCTCAGGAATGTGGACAGTGCAGTGGAGTTGACAACAATGCGAAGAGAAGAAAGCTTAAATTAATACCAATGAGTAAACAAGAATTCAATTCTCCAGGAAGTTGTTATTATTCATCCCATCCAGCCCTTGATTCAGCGACATGTTTAGCAGGTAATTTTCGCGGAATACAGTTTATGGGTTACAAAATTAATAGGAGGGGATAATTCACATGCTGAAAATTTATAGATGGAAGAATTTAAAACCACAAACCATATTAATGCATATGACTAAACTAAAAATTGCGGTAAGTAGTTTGATGAAAAATATTCACAGAGTAGTAATAATACTCAGGGCACATTTCAATCCTGTCGTGTGAAATAAGTGTAATCTGAACGGTACATGAGAATCTCGTCTGCGTTAAAACCCGCATTTTCTAGACCCGTATTTACTTTTTAGTGACATTATTAAAATGTGAGAGAACAGAGCAAGATAATTTTTTACCATTAATGGACCAGCGCTACCAAGTTATACATTTTTAAAAATTGCTGCAAAATGTGCCTTTATGCTTTTTATGAAACTGTACTTTCCTTTAATGAAAATGGATTTTACGTTTAATGAATTTTTAAATATCTACCAATAATGACATAATCAAATAAAAATAGTTAATTTTTAATTTATACATTGAAAATATTTTGAACAAAAAACATGCTACCAATGCACAAAAATGTGACAAAACGTTTGAACATTATCACTGTAGATCCTTTCCATTCCCCTGCTTTCACCGGGGAAAAAGCTGTTCTAATAGTGATAAAAATTAAACAGATTATCCAAAGCAGAAAAAACATCTTAAACTTCATTTCATTTGCCTATGTATCGTGAAAATGGTCCATAGTTTTAAAATAGAACTGAATATCATTATACAATCAGCAGCGTGTGATACTTTTCGTTGATTGGCGGTTTTCGCCGCTTTTTCGCATTCGCACATATCGACGAAAAAAGTGGACTGCATCCCACCTTTTAAACGGGAATGCTAAATGGAAAATTTTGCAAAAATGCATTTGTTTGCGTCAAACTTTAAAAATTATTACTTTTGTTACCTTATTATGGTTCACAAAATAGATTTATTGTATCTTATAACTCATATTTTTACTTCTATTTTTATTGTTACTTAATGAAGTGGGAGAAAAGGCGGTAATCTCGAAATATGTTTGAAAGAAATTTAAAGCCGACAAAATAGTAACAGCCATGTGTAAACCCAAATTCCGAAGGCAACCACCATTTATTATTTGTTTAACGTTGTAATATTTTCCTTATGTAATTGTATTTTCTACTCCGTTATTGAAACATTTTTATGGTTTCGCTATTTCTTTTTAAATACGACTTTTAAAATCTGATTTAAGGTTCAACAGTAACATTTCAATTTCACACATAATAGTCGTACATGTTTAATTTCGAATTGACAACAATAAAAAGAAAAAGAAATTCTCAGGAGCTGTCATTATCTATTCCGTCCAGTTCCAATAATGGCTCGATTCAATCGAATCGATTGTAATTCTGTAATGGTGCGAGTTAACAGGAAAAATAAACTTTACCAGATGAAGGCCACACCACTCTGGCATTATGAAAATGAAAATATCGTTTGATATAAGTTCTACTGTTTCATGCATACACAGTGCAGTGTGTTTCTCTTTTACATACCTTGAGTGACATTCTTACCTGGATTAAACATTGTGCAGATCATTTTGTGGGATCTTCAATAAATTATGATGTTGCTAATTTTATTATTTTATAGTCTGGTTACATACACTGCATACATTGTATATACATTAATGACATTAATGTGCATATGACCAAACCTGGTGTTAAGGTTGTGGTCAGTGTAATTCCAGTGAAAATGAAAGTTTATTCACGGAGTAGCAATAATGCTTAAATCACATTTTAAACACGTGATACAGTACGGCTTAGTGAATCAGATAATGAACTTGTTTCACATGAATATTGTGAAATCAGTCTGCTCACCTGGACGGTACATTGTTGTAAGTCTCACTCACAACCCACTTTCTAGACCACTTTGACAGTGACATTATTATTAAAATGTGGGAGAGCAGAGCGAAGATATTTTTTACCATTAATGAACCAGTGCAACTCAAGTCAGTTATGAATTATTAAAAATTGCTGCAGAGTTTGCCTTTATATGTAGTAGATAAAACTAATTTGCCTTAGTGAAAATATATTTCAAGCTTAATGGTAAAATCTCTATAAATAATGATATAATTGCATTAAACAAATTTATTTTTTATGGTTTTTTATACATTGCAACTTTTTAAATAAAACATGCCACCTCCAATAATAATGTACAAAAATATGGTAAAACGCTTGAATAATTTTCAAAGTAGCTCCTTTCCATTTCCTTGCTTTCTCCAGGAAAAAAGCTGCTGTGCTAAAAATTAAACAGATTATCCAAAGCAGAAAAACATTTTTAAGCTTGCCTT
Source organism: Cyphoderus albinus (assembly GCA_021029165.1). NCBI lineage: Eukaryota > Metazoa > Arthropoda > Collembola > Entomobryomorpha > Paronellidae > Cyphoderus > Cyphoderus albinus. The sequence continues at coordinate 5,014 of VYYJ01003717.1, forward strand.
CATTCATGCTCAGGGCTGTTGGACTTTCACTATCCTTAACTATGTTTATCGCATTTTTCACTCTCAAGCGACCTTGGACGCGTTTAGATGCCGCCATACCAATCAGCTCTTTATACCAGATTGTATAGAAACCTGTCTCAATCATCCTTTGAAATATTCCTGCCAACTTTTTGCTTTGTGGAGGCGATGCAACAAAAAACATGTTTTGCTCCAGTGCTTGCTCTTTTCCGAGAAAACACTTTCGTCGTGGGATATGATTTTCTTGAATGTAATATTCGGTCTCGCGCACCCCGAAAATGGCATTCGTCCAAGTGGAAATCATTGCATGCCTTGATGTTGCTAGTGTCCTGTGAAAATGGTCAACGGAGGTGGCAACAAGCAGGTAAGCCATTAAACGCCTCACCACATTTTCTGTAGAATTCGACTCGAGTTTGTCAGAATCAGAATTTGGACTCAGGCTTAGAAGATAGTTTATGTAAAAAGCATCGTTCACTTCTCTGACAATTAATGAGTAGTTGTTCCCAGGCATATCCACAAACTTTTCCATTTGGATTTCCGCTGCTGGGCTTATCACACAACTGGTTAAACCACTGGAATAATAGGTGACAAAAATGAGACTGGTAAATGTCCACAGAGTGAAGAGTGGAGATTTCTGAAGAGAACCATCAGAGGACCCTCCACTAACAAGCACCGAGTAAGATTCCAGGATGATGGAATAATTGACATTCCCAATAGTAGCTCTAATGATTAACGACACGAAGACGAGAGAGATTCCCACGCAAAGCCAGACTGAGGGGTCGGCAGTGCTTTGAAAAATCTGAAATGGAGAATTACTTTCCAGTTGTTTTTGAGGTGTGTCGCAGTACGCAAAGTTGCATGAAATGGGCATCTGCTGCACCACTGAAGGTTGTTCAACTTGTCCATCAGTTAGGTTGTATATTTCACCTATTGCTTCGAATCTTCCTTTTAGAAGAGCTCCAAAGTGAATTAGGGAAATAGTTGGCATCTTCGTCCGAACAAGACAGTCATCATTATTAAGAACTTGGGTGGAAATTAATGTCGAATTTATTGCAAGAGCGACGAAATTCGCCAAATTGATTATCGGAGCTGTACCCGGTGGGTCGTTATAATAATCTCGAATCCTGGAATAGTTGTTCAGAGCCAGGTTCACTGACTCCTGTTTTTCATTATAAAAATCCAAAAGAAGAATTTGTTCGTTTTCTTGTTGCAAATAGTTATTAAAGCAAGAAATGTCTTGCGATAAGTTGTTCCCCACAGACATGGTGAATGCATGCCCCATAAACAGCAAAGGTAACCTAATGAGAACGAGTAATGATTTTATACTGGGGAATAGAACCAACTCCTGTGTAATGAAAGGAAAATTCCTTTCCTGGTAAACTGCCATACCGTGGAAGTATTAGTATAAGTATCTTCGACCATCAACTATTTCTTCTTTTATGATCAGTGAAAAATGTGTGTGCACTGAAAATATAAACCCTATGCCCTATGCCCGTTTCAAAATTACGAACAATAACCTTTAAATATAGTATATAGTGTACCAAAATGATAACAAGTACGTATGTTTTTTTGATATTCAATAATCAGAAAATTAGCTGTCTGATTATAAATGTTTATAGAAATACAATTATCCAAGAAGCGACTCTCTAAGTCTCCATCTCCATTGTTAGATGTTCACTTTGTGTTTCAAAACACAAAAGCATTAAATGGCGATTACGAGACAATTTGTATGGAAGAACGATTTGAAATAAATACAATAATTAAATGATAAACTAACCACAACGGTTATTGTCATTCATAAATCAGGTAGTTGAGAAAATAAGGTATAAATCTATAATCATTAACACAGCTAATACAAAAATATTTTTAGAAATTGAAAACTCTAGAAAATTGCTTCGCTGGTATAATAAGATTGTTCTGTTCACAGTATATAGTATTTAGATGAAGAAGTTTATTCATGTTATTGCATGAGTCTTCATTTAACTGAAATGAAAACATAGATAATATGTAAAATAATATTTAATTGCAGCATATGTCTAATGAAATGTTCTGGCTTTGTGAAAAAGATTTGAAGAAGAAACCTTGTATAAAAATATTTCACAAAGGTAATATTCTCCATTGCCGGGTGTATCAAAATCCGAAGCTGTAAAATAGTAGCAGAGTAAAATTAGTATTATTACGCAACAGGCAATACAAGGCTTCAAGTGCGCACATTAACCATTACCATACTGTTTAGGTTGATATACAAAATTAGCATATACAAGGTATAGAATTTGTTGTGAATAGTATAGTAAAAGCTTGTTATATGTATTACTTTATAGATGAAGTAAAAACCTCTTAATAAAAAAATATCACAAAATCATGACCACGTCAAGTCAATCCACATCCAGTAATCTTGTTGAGACAATGAAATGATCTGATCACTCTAGCTTCAAAAAACCAAGAACAAACCGGACTGTAGCACAAAAATATAAAAGCGTTAAGTATGCTTATGCTTAGTTGCCTTGCGGTACTATGACTTGACAAATCTAAAAAATTCGCACATTATAAAATTATTCTGTGTCTTTGTCGTTTTATTTTGGCAATATTGAGAGGAATGACAGAGAGGTCAGTGCCATTGTCATTTCATTTCAAATTTTTGCAGATGTACCCAAAGTTGTTCAACCTGAAACAGGTACCTCTTCGCTTTTCTTGCCAGGTTTCAACTAATAAAATTGCGTCGCCCGAATGAGAAACGGCACCATTTTATAACTTATAGGCATGTACTTATGTGCAAAAAGGTAGATTTGCAATTGCAAAAGTTCAGTTATAAATAAATCGGTCTCGGTGAAGTGTGTAGAAATTTGTTAATCTGCAAAATGCGAATTCTGCTAACTGTCCTCTGTGCAGTTTTTATCTGCACTAATCCTAATTTTGGACTTATGCTTGAGCTTGACGAAAATGACTTTAGCAGTGATGACACCGTGGCGGTTGAAGGTAAATTTGATGTTTTCTGTTATTGTTAATTTAGAATATCAAAATATTGTATTACTTTAATTTGGTTTCCTTATAACTTTAAAGCTCTGAGCAACGAAGCTGAAGCGGATATACCAACAACAACGGTTCAACCAGGAGAACAAGCCAGACAGGAGGGGGAAGCGGGCTCATACTGTGTAACAAACTCAGGGCTATCTGGAAATTGCGAGTCGATTCGATCCTGTTTTCCGCGTCTGTTTCCGGTAGATGATACTTACGATGACACACCAAAAAATAGCGGCGGAGTTTACAATCAAAACCTGGCAAAAATTCTGATAGAAAGCTCCGGATTTTGCGGAGACTCTCGTTCTGCCGAAGGCGACTTTGACTTAACAAGTACGTACATGCAGCAATTTAGGCGGATAACTGAAATTATATGTGTAATTTATAATTCTCCATTTAACAATTTTCAGGATTCAGATCGTCGGTAACAATTTGCTGCGCTACCAGTAAAGTGGCTCCTGGGGATTTTCAACTGGAGAATGACACAGCTACCATCGATTCGGAATATCTGAAAAAGTCTTGTGGACAGTTGAAAATTGACCGGAGCAACTTGCCCCCAGAGCCAGAAAGAATTGTAGGTGGGCGACCAGCAGTTCTGGGCGAGTACCCATGGATGGTCGGAATGCTCAGGAAAGGACAACAGTTTTGTGGAGCAAGTTAGTCCAATTTTTAACGTAAAACCCTATTTTCAAAGTGCCAAAGCATATAATTTATTAAAATTCTTATCTTTTTTTTATACAAAAACAATTTTCAGGTTTGCTTGACTCTAGAAATGTTCTTACTGCAGCAGTAAGTTTGAGATGAACATTTCTCATCATCTTGTATAAAATGTTAATGAATTGTAGATTGTACAGTAAGAAGTAAGAATGTGCATTAATATGAACCGAAGGAAAAATTTATCTCATTTTAGCATTGTGTGGAGTTCATGACAAAGCAGGATGTGGCAGATTTAAGACTGCATATTGGTGATCTAAAAATATATGACCCAAGCGAGACAAAACATGTGGAAAGAAAGGCTAGAAGGGTTCTTTACCATAAAGGATTCACTATGAAAAATATTGTGAGTTGGGTTACGCTTATTTATACAAAGAACACACTTGATAAAATAAATTCATTTATAAATGGGATGTTTTCGTTATTAATTTCAGGAACATGACGTAAGTTGGCATCAAATTAAACCAAACCATTATTTAACTTGTGTTCATGTTATTAATTTAAAACGTGATGATGATTACCACTGATGGATATCATAAATGTGCATAGATTGCTCTTATCCATTTGGATAAGCCTGTGACGTTTTCTAAAACAATTCAACCTGTATGCCTTCATCCCGGAAATCCTCCTTATGACACCGGTAAGGTCAACGGTGATGTTACCGGCTGGGGAACCACATCTTCCGGAGGAAGTTTGTCACCCAATCTCCTTACTGTCACTATTCCTGTAATCACCAACAAGGAATGCGGAGAAAAATACGCAAAGGCGGGCAAGAAGATTGGCAACGGAATGGTGTGTGCTAATTTGTTGCTTTAATTATGTATTAAATATTATATTAGTAAATGTAAATTATTTTTTATTGTTCATAATTTGTTTAAATTGCAGGTTTGCGCTGGAATGCAAGGAAAAGACTCATGCCAAGGTGATAGCGGTGGTCCACTTGTTACTGATCCAAGAGGGCAAGGAAAGCAGATTGGTAAGCTATTACGAGAATTAAGATATTAACACTTTATAAATACTCCATTATTATCTACTTTTGGTTAACCAAAATTGAGGTAAATACTAGAAAAATGCTAATTTTCTTTCTATCTTGACTAGGAATTGTTTCGTGGGGAATCGGTTGTGCAACGTATCCCGGAGTGTACACAAGAGTTGACAAGTACATGAAGTGGGTTAATAAAAACAAACTGCAATAAATGTATCAACTGTAATATTTTTGTAGTTGTTTAAATTCTTATAAGCGGAAATGTCAAGTGAATTTTGAACAGAAGAACGAATAAAAACAGAACTCTTTTATATGTGTAGAAAGTAAAATATGCTTGTATTTTTCCATTCAAAATCTCATTATAAGTACATTAGGAGTTATCTTACATAAAACATTGTTCGTTTTGCATGGAAAGCAAAAAATAACGTCAGTACTTTATCTAACCTTTAACCTACAAGACAAGACGGAGATCGGAACACTACGTTGCAGACACCCACTGTCATTCGGTATCAAAAAGTGTACACGCCTGAATTTCTGATTTCTATTTTGTTTTTAGTTTTTAAAGGCACAATGATAAGGATTTTTCCTGTTGCAATTCTTCTGGGAATATTATTAATCGGAGAATGGATCAGGTTGGTTGAATGCATGTTAAATGACCTGTCATTCACCGAAAATGAGAGGAAGGCCTTAGACGAGGTGCCTTTATAAAACGATAACGTTTAAATAATTATTTTTGAGTAATTTCATCATTCATATTTCATTTAATAGCTGAAGGGGCGTGCAGTTAAATATGTTCCGCATGAATACATGAAGGAGGATGATTATCTAATTCGTTGGCTCAGAGGTGTTTATACTATATAAACAAACGATCGTATTTATATTGTCCTACCTTACTTATTTTCTTTATATTTAGCAAAAAACCTAGACGTCGGGAAGGCTGACGACATGCTGCGTGAGGTGAGCTAGACATTTCAATACTTTTTCTCTGAACCAAATATGGAATTAAAGGCATTCCAAGAACAAATGTCATGTCACAACAAGTGATTGACGGTTTAAAATTATATTTCCAGAACATCAAATGGCGAGAAGAAAATCAAATGGATACAATCTTGAACGAAGACTTTTCCGACTTTGATCGGGACTATCCTTACCAGACACATTTTCACGATAAAGAAGGTATTGTATCAACTTACCCCAGTTGCACGCTATATTATATTATTTTGCTAAAAATGGCGATTATGCGTTTTCTTGTAGGCAAACCAATTATTACCGTGGTAAACAATATCATCACTAAAGTAACTGCCTCTTAATCTTGATGTTACTGTGCAAAAGCTACGTTTTGATTAACTTTTCATAGAATTTCGGCGACTGGGACATAAGCAAACTGGCACGAGCTGGTAGGTTACATACACTGTATCGACATATTGACAGAGCGTTTGAGAATGCCACACAGCAGGTTAGGAATTTGCAATCTGCTGGAAAAAATATCACTCAGTGGGACATTGTTACAAACATGAGAAATTACACCGTGATTCAACACGGATGCCTCCAGTGTATTCCTTTCCATTTTCATGCAGTCAATTCTTACGAGTAAGTTGAAAAATCCCAAGAGTTGAGAATGAAATGAAAAGATAAAGTAAATTTTCTGATGTGAAATATTTTGATGCATACCAAGGAAACATTTTACTGGAATGGCAAATAAGATCATTCTTATCAATAGTACGAATTTTGTTTTTCTGTATTATAAACTTATTGAGTTTTATTGTAGCAAATATTCATTTAGAACCTTTTTTTAGCACCCGGGATCTATGAGTTAGTTTTAAAACTGGTGAAGCCTCTTATGAGTCCAATGACAAGAAATGCTCTGAAAGTCTACAATTCCAACAAGGATTCATGGCAGGCGGAACTACTCAGAATTGTCGATAGAGATCAACTACCTCCCGAGTTCTTTGACAGTGACACAAACAAGGACATTTCGTCGGACTTCTTACCGTTTTCACTGTCTGATGTCGTGGGCAATATTTTTTAGCATGTTTAACATTTTGCTTGATTGAGAACGGTTTACAAGTAGAACTAGAGAATATTATGTAAATAAATAATTAGTTTTTTTTTGTGTTACCAAAAAAAATCATTAAAATGTTTAAAATTTGAAATAAAGAATGAGAGTAATTGAACTTTGTCCCTCGTCTATTATTATCATAACATTTATTCACACATCATGCCGTTTCCCTTGTCTACCTGCTTTCATGAGACGAGTGGGAGTCACGTGGGACAAGGTACATAATATGTCGAATGAGTGACATTTACATCAAAAGTAAGGTGAGGTAGATCATTACTGATTCTAGGTAATCCGGATACAATTATTGCCACCCTTGTGGTAATGATATTTTTATGAAACATAAAACCTTCAGGTACTTTCAAAGCATAAAACATTGATGACAGACAATGAAAACAAAAGTGTGTTAAAAGACAAACACAAAATAATGATGTAAATCATCAATGCTGAATATTTTTAAACAAAACTACCTACGCGTTTGAGCTATTTTAAATCTGTGCTCTTTTTCACAGCTTGATCTAATATTGCGTAGGTCTATAAAAGCTATAGGTACTAAAAACAATAATGGCTTCACCTGAGAATTGAATTTCACATTTCATGTTCATTATTTCGTGAATAAGTATCCCACAAGCAGATGAACTTTGTTCCTTTCTGGTCGGTCCAACCAAAAACAAATCTCTTGACGATTATACAACGTTTTCTTTTCACTTCAAACCCGCTTTGAAATCTTCTTAAGTACTGACGACAGCTTGAAAAACAGAACTTCAAACCTCTTCGTGAATTTGAAATGCTTCGTACTCAAAGCTTAATATTATTACTGCGTTTTCTTTGAGTGATTTTGCAAATATTGGGGATATTTTGGTAATTTAATCCCCCTTTGAATTTATTTGCAGAAGTAGAAAAAATAAAATAAATTTTACATAAGTTTTTACACTGATCAATTACAAGGAGACCCGTACAGTCTAGACTACCCTTATACATAAACCATACATAACCCATAAACCATATGTAATTTGTAGACTAGACCATCAAATAGAAAAACTTTGTGTAATTCTTTGTTTTTCTCATGTCATAAAACGAAGCTTACGCAAGTAGCTGCTAGTAGGCAATTAAAGGTGTCAATCATTGTGTCTACGTCAAATTTTCACAAATTGCATGGAAAACCCACACTACACTTTTACTATTTGCAAATTGAAAACAAAATTACAGAAAAGAGAGAAAAAGCGTGACAGATTTCAAGAATATCGTTAAAAAGTAATAACACAAAGTGTAAGCGTAAACAATGGATTACAGAATGACCACACACGCCCAAATTACGTCATGTATTTTGTAGGTGTGTGTCCGAAAAAAAAACTCAGATTTACACTGTACCGCTGTCCTTGAATTTGAACTCTTATTGCGATTTAATTCTGCACCGTTGATATTCATGTAACGCGTTGCATTTTAATAGACATTTTCTGAAAATCATTACATAATGTTTGTTATTGCTCAAACTGGCTGGCCTTTAATACCGAATAGTATCCGCATGGAGAATGCTATTTGAAGTCGACTGAATTTTTAGCCAATTCTTAATTCTTACTGAATTTAGCAATATATCATGCGATGGCGGCTTTAACGAGCTAATCCCGTAGTGCTACTAATGTAAAACAATGAACATTGTTATCCAAATACTTATTTCTGTCGTAAACCTTGACATTTGAAATAGAAGTATGAAATACAAATATTGCAAAGTAATTCACTTTAAATAAATGGAATAAATTATACATAAGAGAAATTTATTTTTAATGCATAATTTTGAACGCAATAACGTATTAGATACATACATATGTACACAACGTAAGTAGGCATTATGTGTAAACCACGGAAAGGGATGATGGGAAAACTTGGTCAGGTTTCATGTTAGTGAGTAATTTTCCAACTTGGACAGAAATAGAGCAAAAAAACAACATCATTATTTCAAAAGGTAAAAAATTGGTTTACGACAAGTTTTTGGTATTTAATGAGAAAAAAATTACCTTAAAACTTGAATATGTGCCTAATTCACCATGATAGTATCAGTATAACATATATCATTATGAAGACATCAGAGGATATTAAATAAGTGGAAGCTTCAGGTTCATTTGCTCGGTTCGGTTTAATAAAGATCAAAATAACTTAATAAATGGATTCGGCACGGTAGGAAGTAATGTAGGTATAAGAGGTTAGAAGATCTGGATTGGGCTGGAGAGAAAACTGAAGCTCATTCTGAATGATAAGGTTGACGCGTGCGGATTGCATTTACGATATTTTATTTCTTAAATCATAAGTCAAACAAGTAAAATGGGAAAGGAAACAAATTGTTTCTCTGGTATTCTGCTGGGAATATTAATTTTACTTGTGAAGAGCCAATTCGGGGCTTGTGCATCAATCGAACAAGATTTAACAATATCTGCCAATGAAAAGAAAGCTTTGGACGAGGTACAAGAATAAATTAAAAAATAAAATAAAAACCCTTAAATTTCAAAGTCTAATTTTTTCTCTTTGTAACATTTAGCTAAAGAGTCGTGCGGTAAAGTTTGTCCCACACGATTATATGAAGGAGGACATTTATCTTATTCGTTGGATTAGAGGTAGCGATTTTTAGTAATTAAATATATATTAATTAAATTGTATGTTTTAGTGAGAAATTAAAGATTGTTTTTCCTTATTTAGCAAGGAACTTAAATGTGAACGATGCTGAAGCCATGCTGAAAGAGGTAATCTGAAAATAATAATAATCCTGCATATTCACTTAAATTAATTCATTTTTATATTTCCAGAACATCAAATGGCGCGAAGAAAATAACATGGATTCAATTCTTCAAGAGGATTTTGAGGAACTTGACCGAGATTATCCTTACCAGATTCGTTTTCACGATAAGGAAGGTCAGTTTTCATTTTGCCCCATAATGTAAACAAACTTTATCATGATATTAATACAGTTCATTAAATTAATTGTTTACAGGAAAACCCATCATCACTTCGGTAATTTTGGTTTAACATAAAAACATCAATACCATCTAATTTGGTAATTTGACAAACAAGCTATAATTATTAAAATCAAGATTTTCTTCTTTAGAATTTTGGAGAATGGGACATAAGGAAAATAGCCCTGTCAGGTTAGCTATTTGGGCTGAGATTTATCAACTTTTGAAAATATGCATGGACAGAAATTTTGAAAAGTCTTGTTTTTACTCGTCAGGTCGGTTGCAAGAACTAAATCGTCACATTGACAGAGCATTTGAGAATGCAACTCAGCGCGTAAGAGATTTGCAAGCGGCTGGAAAAACCGTTGCGCAGTGGGACTTTATTATTAACATGGAAGGTGTGGCATGAGTCAATTATACTAGGACATTATAACTCATTTGTAAATATTTAACTAATTAACTAATCATTTAAATGATTTTCTTTACAACCATATACTCTCCGGTGGTAACAAAGGCTATAACCTGGCTCAGCAGGGTTGTTTGCAATGTAATGGGAACGCATCTATTTAAATCTCTTCTATAATATCTTAAAACTGGTTTAATATTTAAAAATGATGAATTAATATTTTTGCAGGTTTACCGTACTACCTGTACCTCGTAAACTCGTACGAGTAAGTCAAATGCTATTTTAAAGTAAAGTTTTGTTAGTTTTCGTGTTTCATTATTTTTGAATAATAATATTTGATACTTCTAAATCCGATTTCAAATCACTTAATCACTTTCAAACCAGAAATCACTTTGCTGGGCAAGCGGATAAAATTATGTTGATCAACAGTAAGTTTTGAAAACATGATTATTGATTATGTATAATGTAACACTACCAGGTGAAATAATTT
>VYYJ01003718.1:0-15640 GCA_021029165.1 Cyphoderus albinus
GGCTGCTGATTCCTTGACGCATAGTCTGATGACTCCTTGTGTAAAAGTTGATAAGATCATCGCAAAAGTCGAAACTCATTAGTTGTCATTATTCAGGTCAACAGGTCATACACAATTATTCTTACATTAGATGCTTGTACCGAATATCTCGAAGAAATAATACAAAATGCAATAATATCTATTAGTCAGCAAAAAAAGGCAATGAAAAACAAAGCCAATCGTAATACTAACTTAACGTGCTGTTGTGTAATAATGTGTAATGGATTTTTCATGAAACTGCTTATATGCAAACACCATGAGCAAAGGTACTAAAAGCCCACAACAAATCGCAAAACAAATCAACACATCTAAATTAAATACATAACGCACAAGCTGTTACTGATTCCAGTTGCTTTTTAAGAATATAGTACATCGAGTAATCCATTAAAATGTTCCCCACACATTTCCTAAATATTGATAAGAGTTTTATGTAAAAGTAAAAAAATGCATGGTTTTATTAGATAACAAAAAAAGAAGAAGAAAATTAGATGTGCATCGATAGTTTTGTGGTTACCGGTTGTCTGGTATTCTGGTGGTCCATATTCTTGGATTACTACTTACTACTTCAAGCTCCCGTATTAGTAACAGAATTTGTTACAGAATATGTCGAACCAAAAGAACCTACCAGTAAAGAAGCGAAATAATAACCACAAATGAGTAAATTCCTAGTATGGAAAATTAAACAATTATTGCTTCACAGGAAAAATAAATGTACATACATCCTGTCAAAGAGCGTCTATCTATTTTAAACGGAACAAAGCAGACCAGTTTCATTAACCCGCAAGCTTGGGGTTAATTATAAATAACTGAAAAACGAACTTGGTCATGGAACGGTTGTCTATAAAATGTTCAATTTGCGTCAAAAGACAGATACAAAATTCGGCACTTCGTTTTTACTCCATTCATTAAAAAATGAGATACCTGTCGTATATTTTATTATTTTGTTCATTAATAATATTATGTAAGGCTGGCGATCTTTACAGAAGGTGGGTCTTGGACAGCGATCTTCACTCTGATGGGTTGACTTTGGACTACAGAGATAAACGACAGGTAAACGTGAACTTTTAAACTCTTTGAGACGCAAAAGTTACTTCAAAAACATCCTTTAAGTACTTTAATTCAAAATTCTTTCGTTTATGTGAAGTGCTTGGGAAATTGGGCACAATGTCAGTTTTCCGCCGGACCCAATTGCTGCCACGGCTATTGTCATCAAGAAGTTGATGCTGCGTATGGAAATTGTCGAAGAATTTATAAAAGATACAAATAAATAATGTTACGAAAACAAGGTTAAGAAGATTCAGAATACCGGGTTTTAATTCAAATACAATTTTAATCATACAAATACACATTTTTTGTGTGTAACACTTGTACCAAGTTAAGTTCAATGGTCTTTAAGCTGAAGTTGTGCGTAACAGCTTACGATTAGACTATTATTGTTACATATTACTATTACTAGAATGTGATTATCTGTATTTAAAGTTTTGGGAATTGCATTAAATGACTACAATATATTATTCATAATTTAAAAAAATAAAAGTACGAGAATATACTACATACTATATGATATAATGTGTTATGTTTATCTAACGCTACATCTTAACAAACCTAAAACAATATATGTATGTAACCTTTTTAGTGCAAAAAACACGAATCATATATTTTTATACACTTTGGGAATTATACAAAGACTCAACTACTGTTCATCAAAAGCTAACCTGCAATGTCGACCGATTGGACATTTCCATGTAGTTTTGAAAGGTTTAAAATGATTCGTTGGGACTTTAAATTCAGAATAAACCCTTTTCATGACGCATGCTGGAATCACCATTCGAGTTCGTTGACCAAAGATCCAATAACGGAAAGATGAGAGACTTTTCCACAGCTTTTCAGGGTTGCTGGAGGCTAAAAATGCTAGTCTTGCTCGTTCAGCCAGCCTTTCGTCGCCTTTTCCGCAGGAGTAACTTTCCCAAAAGTCCCCGTGACACCTACCCTGAAACCGTTTTGGTTCTCGGTGCTTGGAAATACATCTAGCGTAGCCTTCATTTTTCAATACATCAAGTGCAAACCTGGGGTGCTTCGTAACACATGTACCTGCGTCCTCCAATTCATCATCCACGAACTCCGCAACGTTTTTGATTTCTCTACAGCAGATTAGGTCATAGTCGTCGACGTAATCAGAGAAAATTGAACATTCACCACATTTACACCTATTGCGTCAAAAAAATAAAAGTCAGACATTCTATCAATTTTGTAAATGAGGTCAAAATTGCATTTGCATTCATGATTGAATGAATAATGGTTGAAAAGCTTACCATGAACGTGCATTTCTGTTGCGTGCCCTTCCATCTATCTCTGCAGACCCCAAATTCTTGCATAAAAAACACCTTGGATCATTCTGGCCGTCATCCGGAGGTTTCCCATCATTCGAATCACTGGAGACTGGTTCTGTATCTTCAGCAGAGTCCGATTCGGTATCGGTATCGTCCTTTTGACCTTCCTTTCTCAACTCTTTCTCTCCTTCACTCCCACTTTCCAAGTCCGGCACTTCGTCTGTCTCTGCACCACTGGTAATGCTACTGCTGCTAGGAGTTTCGCTGGCACTGGGTTCAAAATCCGTCGGAACGTCTGAGGCATCGTTTTCAATTTCAACTTGGTAACTGGAGCTGGAGGAGGATGAACTTTCGTCATCATCAGAATTATTTTCCCGATTATTACGCTCAGGGGATGGACGTTTCGGTTTGTTCTTTTTTCTTTCCATTTGCTCAATCAATTGCTCAAGTGCAATTTTGGTCACTGTCTTTTTCGACTGAGTACTAGAAAGACGTCGGCTTCTTCTTTGTCCTGCTTTACTTTTTTTGCCATGTCGAGTTGTAGTCGATTTAGGTGGAATCACACTGAAAAGACTGTCAGAAGAACTTCCGTCGTCGTCGTCACTTTCAATTCGAGCCTTGTTTTTGCCTTGCTTAGGTTTACGATGCGATTGGTTCTGACCTTTCTTATTTTGACCCTCAGAGTCAGACCCCTCTTCCTCTTCGTCAGAAGTAGAAATGGTGCTTTTTGAGGGCCTCCTCTTTTTGTAGACTTTGCTCTTAACCGCTGATGATACTTGATGTTTGCTTCCAGGCGCTTTCTTGATACGATCATGATTTTTCTTATCAGATTGGCCTGGTAAAACTTTTGAATTTGAAGATTTTTTTGAGCTTAGAGAATCAGAGTTGTTGGCGTCAGATGTGTCATCCTCAACTCTTCTGCGTTTATTCTTGCGACTTACTGCAGCAGTATTTGTGGAATCTTCCCATGAGACTCGTTGTCTTTTGCCTTTTTGGCAGGACTTGGAGGTGGAAGGCACAGGAGATGATTGAGAAGAAGATGGAGGATCGGAGTGCTGTTGTAAGTGCAGTTCGGGTTCTGGAGAGGAGTTGGCCTTAGCTTCATTATTTGTATTTGAGTTCCAAGAAAGATTAATTCGCTCCACCCGAGGATCAAAAAATGTTACATAACTATCGTCATCACTATCTCTGCTTATCATTGGACGGTTTTCCTTTGTGCTGTTTTCTTGGGAAACATTACCATTTCCAACTGAAGTGGAGGTGGAAGGCAAAGGCACTTCTCGACATGGCAGTGGAGCAAGTACCGATGCTGATAATATGGGAGACACTTCCCGAGGAGACCTTGCACTGACTAGAGTGTCTTCTACTGCTTCATCCTCATCCTCCGACGTAGATAGTGATATTACAAGAGTTGACGGTGCTGGTGGTGACTGTTTCTGAGTCTGGATTTGTGGTTTCCGTTTTATAGAAGTCGACCCTTTGACCTTCCCATGTGTATTACGTTTGTCATCGTCAGAACTATCAGAACCACTGCAACAGTTGGATGAAGAATCAGTCATCCAAACTAACTGGTGATTATTTGATGCCATTTTATTTGGCATGACTGGGCTAAGCTAAACAAGATCAAAAAATAAACAAGTTGAACAAACTAATAATTTTCTGGAAACTCATACTATACTTTTTATTATTTATAATTAGTATTCATATCTTGTTGGCGTTAATTAATAATTAATAAATAATCACCTTTACGTTAATTGATTCTAGTTCTTAATTGATTTCGGACTAGATGAGGAGGTTGATGTTATTAGATTAGAGATTTCTGTTATCTCGTCAGTGTCTCATGCTCATGTGTTGTTGTTGAATCCACGAGCACGAGCATAATGTGAAATTCACAATTGTGAATCACATCACTAGTGAATAGGTAGGTAGGTATAGGATGTGGCTTTACTCGATCCCTGTCCCGCCGTCCCGGGCTTTCCATTCAATTTTTATGTTTTCAGTTTTACTACTGGGTGTATGCTGTAGGAATAGGAATAAAGTTTTGAATGGGGGAAGGAAAACAATATGTGCAGTAGCTTTCGAACCTAACAAAAATGGTTTCGAACCGACGGAACCTATGGGTTTCCAAAAATGAACCGTTGTTGCAAATCGATTGAAATCGAACCAAAGCTAACCTAAAAAGCAAATACAACGCTTTTTCAACCAAAACGTAGGCTTAAACGAATTCAACGTTTATTGGTATAGCCGTGTATAGTATTCAAATATGTATAGAGATAGGAAATTCGTATATTAGAAATCCTATCATAGGATTTTTATCATATTTATTCGTATCGTATTTAATTTTAAATAAATGCTAATTGATGCGTATTTATATACCTATGTAAATTCGTGATCATATTATCTGAGATTGAGAATTCATAATTGATTATTACTCAAACCAACTCTTTTATTTATATTTGTAATGAAAGTACATATGTAGTGTGGAAAATGCGGAAAATCCAATGAAACAACGTTAAGTTGAGTACGTCTCATTCCTTAATTATTAATAAGGAAGGACGAAGAAAACCTATAATGTCTAATGTCGTATGCCATGCAGAAGCACTGTGAAAACAGGATAATGAATTAAATGTCAGATACGTTGCAAATTAATCTTGATTAATACAAACTAAATATCGCCGATTTTTTTTATTCTCGCAATTTTTATCATTGCATTGTCATAATCATAATTTATTCCATTTCATTTAAAATGAAAATGCTGCTTCTTTTCTGGTAGTGAGATCAAAGACATGGGCTATGGCTATGACATGACAATAAATCTCTTCCACAGGCTGTTATTTCGTCGTAGTAGTTTGCATTATTTGAAGAAATGCGATTAATGTAAAAATCCATGAAATGAACCATATTTTAGCAAAAAATATTCTCACTCTTTGTCGAAACGACTCTGATACTAACTTACTAACAAGAGATTAAATGTTTTCGCACTACCTTAACTTAATTGCATCTATATAATAAAATGAACACATATTAAAATGCGATCCTTTTTGACTATATAAATCATTAAGTTGTTTAAGTATATTCTACATGTTTCATAACTCAATCTAACAATATTTCTAAATGTCCATGCGCTACCAAATTATTATGCAATTCTAGTTACCTGATTTAGTGGAATGAAAAATGAACTGTCAACATTTTGTATAATTTCGCTATTTGAAATCATTCATCATTAGCATACAAAAAAAATTCAGCAGTGGGGAAATCTGTTGTTTAATTAGACTTGTTCAAATTGAAAAGAAAAGAGGGTTACACAATTTGTAAACAATAGGGCGCAACAACTGCCGTTATATGCGGTTCTACTAAAATTGTAACGTTCCTCTGTTTCTCTTCATTTTCTTGAGAAAATGATAACAGCAAATAATCGTGCTAAAAAGAAGTTGGTGGATATTTACCACATAGTGAATTATAATTTGCAAATCATGAATATTCTATGAATATGAAATTCATGAAGCCTTGTATAGAATAGAAAAACTTTGTAGATAAGTGTTTTATCATTTTAATGGAATGTTCGTATTTATTCATTAAATGTGACATAATTAGTATACGATATGACTACGTACATATGTGTATTATTGTTTTCGCTTGAATACATAATTTAACACTTCGTTTTACCATTTGACGATACTACCTTGAGCTACTAAATAAATTGAACTGATGAGATTACAATGCAAACTTGCATAAATTTATTTTTTAAATATATGATAAACAACTTAAATCCGGCAACGTACTTAAGAGCCCTGATTTATTCTTTGATTCTCCCTTTGCAGTTGTGTAATTCATCTCTGAACCTTGCCATAATGTGATATAATTGATACATATATTGACATTCAAATTATTAACTAATTACTATTACATTTATCAAGGTTAATTTCGACCAATGTATGATTTTACTGATTTTAAATACGACTGAAACCAATGACACCCCTCCCCCCCTGTTTCGGTCTTTTTTTTACACAACTAGTATAATAATTATAATGCTAATTTAAAGACTAGTTCTCTAAATGGTTCACGAAATCTGAAACTACAAATATAATCCTTTTGGTATCACATTAGAAAAGTTGTACACGATGCATGTACACGATTTATAGCTTGTTGTTTTCGAATTCTAGAAGACTGAAAATTCGAGATGACGTGCAAAGTGATTAAGTCCCGGTATTCAACAAAAAAATATTATTTAAACCGAAGACAACAAAACAAGTAATACATGCGATTAATGACAGTTTTTTTTAAACATCTTAGCGGAATTCTTCTGGGTTGAACATTCCTGCAAGCAAACAAAGTGAACATTTCTTGTGTATTGTGTACATTTTGAAGGAAAATAATATGATAATGACAAATTGACATGATGACAAGGAAAAAATTATTATTATTATATAAATTACCCCTGGCACGGCGTAAAATCGAATCCTTTGAGGGATCATAAGGATGGTCCTTTGAGGGAATTTCTAGCACCGCAGGAACAGGAGTTGTGTGGGTGTCTATCACGTATCGAATCATTTCTGCGACCTATGGTTAAAGAAAGCAAACACCAATTTATTAATCTATGTTAAAATTGTGACAATTTATCCTGAATAAACCAACTTTTTTGAGTTTTAGGCTCACGTTCTGATTAATAAGGATTATGTCGACATCATCTCGACGAATAAATTTTTTGAAAGTCTCTTCAATTTCACTGATGCTGGTGTCTAAACACAAAGAGAAGAAATCAGTTTCAGTTTAGACTTCAATTTTTTATAATGCATACGACACAGTCAACATTCAACAATTCAGTATTAATGCACATACTCTTATCGACTACAAAAAAGTTTGGTTGACGGTTTTTGTTGATTTCTCCAATGCCTCCCAACAGGAATCCAACGCAAGTGTCCTAATTACCCCAAAAATATATGTAAATGTAAACACTTAAAAATTATCTCACATAAATAGTCACAAACTGACACAATGGTTGAAACAAATCATATTCTTATAAATGTCCTTATAAAATATAAAGTTTACCTCATCTCCAATCACAGCGATGAGTTTCCCCTTGATGGACGAGTGCATAGACATTTTGGAAACCTTTAATTAAATAATTATCCATTTAGTTAGACATTATTAAACCAAACGACAATGCTATGTCATATTTTCATTACATAAATAAAAATAAATATTTTTATATGTGTAATTACATACTTATTTTTTTGTCCTCGTGTAGAAGATAAAGATATTCCTGGTCCTGGATCTCCAACTATTTTTTGTATACGCGATTATAATTCGAAAGTAAAAACTCTTCACATTTAAACACACAAAGGGCGTTTTCTTTCAATTTTCTATATATTAATACACATAGGTTTAACGTTGCTTTTATTACTGGATTATTATGTGTGTATTGTGGAGTGGATCAAGGTAGTTAGATTAAATGCACCTGACTGACAAACAGAGAAGCCTCGCCCATCAAGATTATCAACATCCTCTATACAAAAGCATTTAGGAGCTCCAGAGGCTGATAATATTCCAGCTGTTCACAGCTCGCGCTTTCAGTTCAGCTCATGTGCTTATCCTCGATGCACTCATGAGTTAAAAACTCAACAAAGACCACCAAGAAAGCCGTAAGAGTCAATGCATTCTCATGAAATCATGATCATGAATATGAATTTATTCACCCCTCTCGCATCAGGTTATACAGCCACAGCGAGTAAAGCACACGGACCAGGAGAATATTATCATCATATCATAGTAATAAAGGTGAGAGGTTTTCTTTTTCTAAGGGGAACTTGTCCTAGAAAGAGGTGCATCTCATCTAACAAAAGTCAAGAAAAAAGCTGAAAGAGCAAGACTGAGTTAAATGCATGGGTCTGTAAGGGTGGCTTAAAATTCCCATTGTAACTTACAGTCATAATAAGGGTGTTGTATTGCGTTGCAGGTGCGTACTATTTTGATTGTAATAATACTGGTTGTGGCAATGGCAAAATGTTAAAAGTGGTAACATGATGCACGGACAGAGAATTGTAAAAACAAAATGAGAGTATAAGAATGAGGCAAAAGGGGTGATGATGATGTTGATGATGACTTGGATGAGATGACTCTTCCACGGTCGACGACGATATAAGATTACTTACTTACTTAATATGAGCAACGCAACATGAACAATCACACTCAAAAAGCTACAACAACTACAACTCTCATCTCATTGTTGTGTTCTGATCGTTTTTATTATTCCGAGGCACGAACTAAACATTAGAAGAGACAACTTCTCGATGATGAGGGCTCGCTCGCTTAGGCTTTACTTACTCACTTCCACCAGGCACTGACTCTTGTCCTGATAAGACCTGCAGAATCTCTGTCGATGTTGTAAAACAGGATTGAGCTACTATCATCATCGTATCGTCGCATTCGCATTGTTTTGCTGTAATATAGGCAAAGGTAGATGTTTTCATTTAAGTGGTACCTACTATTTACTATGTACATTCATTCTTATTTTACCAACTCTAGAAAGACATACCTGCGAAACCAAGATAGTACCAGCATAATTTTCATTTTCTTAGTTAGCAGCAGAAGCAAATAAGCGGTAGCTCCTCTTCTGCTATCAACCACTTGTTACTACTACCATCAGCTTCTTCGAGCTTTGAATCTGAACAGTATCAGATATTATTAAGTTTTTATTTTATGCATGCATAAATTATTTGCTTCAGCTTCAACACCACCATCGCTTCACTCCACAGAGAGACGATGAGCCACCTGCACCTGCCTCGTCTTCCCATGTTACCTGTTCTTACATTATTATTATAATTCTGTGATTATTGAGTGTGTGATCACTACTAGGATCTTAGAGATTTTTCAGTAACAATTCAACAATCCTTTTCCTCCTCATCCTCCTCAGCTTAGCATCATCAAGACAGGAGAATCGTCATTCAACAACATAATCACAAGCACGCATCTCTGCCGTATATAAAATTGTTTATGTCCTATGTACATACATTTTTTTCAAAATCTAATCCATCCTTGTAAGAATCTAGTCTCTTTTTTCTGTCTACCTTTTTACAGTTACTTACTTATGTTACCTCGATATCGTTCATCCGACTATCCGTCATCATTATCATCATCGTTACAATAATCAGAGGAGAATCATATCGTATCGTCGTCGTTAGACGATCTAGCAGTAAGCCTCATTTTTGCATCGCGTACCCCAAGCAGTAATTTTGTTTTCCTACCTCTTCTCGTCTTCTCTCATTTCGAAAAAAGTTCACATTCTACATTATACCTTCGTAATGATAATAGTGCAAGTAAGTAGTAGCAAAATGACTTTTTAGCAACTGCATACACTGGCGAAGCAGGTAGTGCGCGATAATACAGAACAGTTTAGCACGCACCACCAGCAAAAATAAAGTAACTTACAAAAGCTCACATGCAAAAAGTCAGTTTACAATTTTACATATATCCAACTCTACCTTTCACACTTTCACACACTTTATTGCTGTTAAAGTTTTAGTTGTTAAATAGCATAGGTAGTATGTGCAGCGCACTTCAGCTACTGCTGAGATTATTAAAATAGATACTACCAAAAAGCTGTACTTTCGTAGCTATTTTTTTACTAAACGACTGTGCAATTTTTCCTCTCTCCATTATATTTATTCAATACACGAAAAAATTGTTAATAATTATTATTACGTATTTCATTGAGCGAAGAGCTCAAAAATGTTGGTGATTCCTTTAGGCAGAAAGGGCTCGCGCAGTAAGACTGTTATTATTAAATTATTTTAGAAAGGGATAACATTTTGTTTGTAAATTCGTCGGCAAAGAAGACGACATGTAAATGTGAATGGTGAATGTTTAGCAGACTATTTTTTGGCTCGTATCCGTGATTGTTTTTTTGTGAAACAGTGTTTGTGACTTGGCTGGGATGTGAGTGTGTTTTGGATGAAGAGAATATGACCGAGTGTGTGAAACATTTTCGGTTTTGTCCTGATAATGGAATAAGACATTTTGGTCACAATTTTAACAGTAGGATCCAGTGGTGGTGCGAGTGAGCGAGTTTTTGTTCGGTGGTGTAAAAGTGGTTGGCAAAGTTAAGATTCTAACATTTCTCTCCGCCAGCATAAAGGATTATTATAAATAAATTTGTTAATCTTTGCAAAAAATATTACAATTGAGTGAAACAAGAAGGCAGAGTTAAAACATGGTGGATTGTCCTTCTAATCACGTAGTGTGGTTACTACGATATTACAGGATTGCGACGGATGAGCATTGTTGTGTAGCCGTAGCCGTATAACCAAATCAAGGAAAATGCAGGCAAGAAAAAAATAACCTCATGACCTCATTCCTTTCTATACATAGTCATCATAATATCATCACTACACTAGTGCATATTATGATTATTATAGTTGTTTTGTTGGTTCACTAGTTAAAATGTTGCATTGTTGCTTCGTTATGCGCTATGGGAGTAGACCTATCCTACTATCACCGACCGACCGATATAGTATTATTGTAGTTAGTAATCATAATAAAATATAGGTATGAAACACACTACTATTGTTATGCTGCATACTAATAGAATGCTCGCACAGAGAAAAAATCCCTTGGTAAAAGGTGATTATGCATGACGATTTTGTTGACGATGATGATGCGTCGACCAGGTAAAGGGTAGTCAGTGTGATTGTTTGTAGGTAAGTGCGATGAGGATTTTATAAAAAAGACAACCTGTTTAGTAAGATTCATTGTCTTAATGAAATTTAGAAATTTGGGTAATTTCTTCTTCTACCTCAACAACAAAACAATACTGCTGCCAAAGAAAGGTAATGATATATTCAAAAGGGCAAAAGTGGAGACACAAACAATCAGCACAAGTTACAGACATTTCAATCAGACAGGACACATTTTTGTTATAATTATTATACAAAAGTACACATTTAAGTGGTTACTTTGCATTAACTTTTGAATTCTTCTGCAACTACGTAAAAACTTTTGAGTGAAAAAGTTTCACAAAATTAAGAGGAATTAAATAATGCAAATAATAATAAAAAAGTAAACATTTCGTAGGAATGCTCAATACGTGTCGTGTACATCAGTGATAAAAAAACAGGTAGTATTACTGAATTCATACATCTTCAGCTTGTAACAGTTTAGGTGAGTGTGCTCAAAATTTAATATTCAATTTACGTTGCGGCAGTGGGACATATAATAACATTTTTTTATTTACATAAAAATCTATGACGGAAATTAACGAGATGAATAACCTCCTGTCTCATTATTTTTATTAATATTACATGCATTTTATCTATGAAGTTTGCAGAGGGTTTAAAGTAGGATCGTGTGGCTTTACTCTTCTGGTTTACTGTATTTGATGAAAAATTGCGAAACGGTTGAAATTATCATACTTGATTTCTCTAAAATCTAAATATTATTATCGTTCATTCATTCATCAGCAAGAGTCATTTTTAAAAACCAAAAGTTTCTTTTCAAATTAAAATCGTAACTCTTTCACTCCCCTTGGGGTTGTTATTTTTATTTGCCACTCGTTTTCTGATTTGTCTTGATTAGTTTTACTTTCATTGTGGTGATTCGTTCGTAATTCTCCAATAAAATCAAATCAATAGTTTTAATTCTACTTATTGCAGCCAATATGATTTTCTGATACACTTCTATAACCTAACGTGTTATATTCTAGGGAATTTTTGCCCACAGGTTAGGTTAAGGGGTTTCTTATTTTAACTGTGTACGAGTGACATTCGTTTTTGTGCCAAGTGTCATAATAAAAGTACACGAAAACAGTGGTCTACATTATGAAGAGAAATAAGTAAAAGTGTTGTGCAAGCTTATGGAGTAGACGGTATCAATCGGTTATTTCCAATGAAAAGAACAACGGCATGCTGACCAATTCATTTGTGCACCTTTCTCATTCTAATTATTATTAATAACCTGTACATCAAGGTTGTTGCTGCTAAAATTAGGATTTCACCATAATGGAATAGGTATGACCCTTTAAAAGCTTTAAGAGCTGTCCTTTTCTGAATAAAGGTTTTAATCTGGGACAAAATTTTGTATTGTTGTGAGGAAGAAATAAATGACACATATTATACATAGCATAGGCCCTGCATATTCATCCTTTAGGTACATCAAAAAATTTTAGGGAGATGAGCATAATGACCTGGATTCTAAATTTTAAATTCATGGGTGTAAAATTAGAAATGTGTCTTGTCTTATGCATTCCGATGTTTCTCACTCTTTCAATAATCGGCACATCAAAAAGTAAATTATGAAATGATCCTCATTGAACCGCTTATTATTTCAGGAGATGTAGATTCGAGAAGGCCAACTTCAAAAGCTGAATGAATCTCGAACTTGTTCGCATTGAAAAAGCATGGGAAACAACAATTCAAGTTATAACAATGGTCACGTCAGCAGCAAATCGAGACATTACTCTCATGACTATCACCATCACCGAGGTCATGGGAAGTGGGGAGCTTCTCAAAGTGACCTCGGAGATTCCTCTGGGAATCGGATGAAGAAGGGATACCTTCCAACCCGTGGCTATCATGGGCAACCCAGACCAAGTCCACACAAAGTGCTCCCCTCCGTAAATCCTACAAGTGCTGCAAAACTTCTCAAACCTACGTCAAACGGTGCAATTCTCCACCAAGGTGGTACAATTTCTGGGAGAAAGCTTCTCAGTGAGCTGGACCCCCACAGTCCAGAAGCCGAAGATTTACGTCGAGCGATGAGAAAGCGTAGCACGGCATCATGCCCGGGAAATGGAGACATCCTCAACCCTGCATCTGGGAGATCAACTCCCAATCTTTCCGTCATGGACTACACAAATGGAGTGATGATGGAGAGGAATGGTCCCCGTCGTGCCTCCTCCAAAGGGGGTAGCAGCAGCAGAGATTATGATAGCGAGCCAGATTTACGAGATATGGATGAAGACGCTCATCATAATTATCACCGTGAAGATAGCTCACCTCAACGCTCAATCTCTCCAGTTCCTAATAGTTTTACTCTAATTCAGGAAAGCCCAGCGAAAAAACAGATTCGAACTAAAAAGAAAGGGAAAGCACCACCGCCGCCCATTTCACCCGGCGAGCAGTTTCTCCATCACAGAATTGGAGGTGGAGACATGTCTTGTTGCTCTCCCCATTCACCACAGTTGATGGATGGGAAAAAGGGCTCCCGTCTCTTTAAAACGAAAGCGGAGTCGAGGCTGGCGGCGGCAGCCAACGGGCCCAGATCCCCTGAAATGTGTAGTGACCTAGAAATGAGTCGTGGAGGTGTAATGCGAGCCAGCATGGATGCAAACAGGTTTTTTCGAGGTGACAGGGACAGGAGCTCAGTTCATGCCGGTCTTTGCACCTCAAAATCATCAGTAGATCACGGCAACATGCACCTGTCAAATAGGAAGCATTTTGAGGGCGGTGGTGGCGTAAGAAAAGCATCACTTGGCTCTAACACTGCTATGCTGAGTGGCAGACAGGCTGCTCTCAATGCTACTTCAGGTTTGTCAAGCAGAAACAATCCGGAAGTGAAGAACCTGACTCCACTGGCTCGTGACCATGCTTCCGCTTCGACTTCTTCTGCTCTTCTAGGCAAGATCACAACGAGCGGAGTTGCTAATAATAGCAGCAGTAGCAGTAGTACAAATAACCAGAGCGCAAATCGGCCAACAACGTCTGGTACCAGCAATAGTAATCATAGCGGTGGTGGTAGCAATATAATCAGTCTGATTAATCAGTCAGGAATCACTACAACGAAGGATGAGCATGTGCCAAAATCTCATCGTGTTTCACCAACTAACGTCTTACAACCTATTGCACCATACGGCCCAACTTCAAACAATGGCAATGGTAAAAATCCTACGAGCAACATCGTTAGCGGTAATCCTGGTAAACCATCCGTGAACCAGAAAGTGAGCAATAAAGGATTCATTTCATCTTCATCCTCACACACCAAATCGGCAGCAACGCAACAACAGCGCAATAAGGATCCCAGCACCGGGGATAGTAAGACAATGGTATCAAATGGGAAAGTTGGCGGTGGTGGTAACAGTAACAGCACTGCTAACAATAATGCTCACCACTGTCGAAGAAAAGCCACAAACGCTCCAGCTGCGCCAACCTCCGCCGCAACCACCAATACCAAAGTGAATAGTAAACCTGATTCTAACAATAAAACCATGTTTTACTTTGGAATGAATGCGCAACCCCCGCCAAATAATGGTAGTAGTAGTAGTAATAGTAACATTAAGCACTCTCATCAAACTGCAACGGCAACGGTACATCAACAGTCTGATTCAGATAATAACAACAATGAATGCCGTATGACAACAAGTAAGGTAGAAAATAACGACAGAATCCATGATCGTAGCAGTTTACACGTGAACGGCACCAGTCATCATAATACTAATCAAAATCATAGCCATCACGAGAAAGTGAGCTCAACGAATTCATCCGAACTGCTGCAAATTAAGCAAGACTCTGGCTCATTTGATACAAGCGAGAGAGAAATAATTGCCACACGCAACGCAGGCAATAACGATGCCTTACCGTTACAAAGCAGGGAATCTTCAAGTGAGCTAAGCAGTTCTGACTTGGACATTCCCTTAAATATTCGCCCAACACTTCCGGCGAAAAAGCTCGGATTGCCCCGTTTCTCTCCTACAGCCGCGTGGAGGGCGTTGGATTCACCCTCAAGGGTTTCAGTATCTGGTCGTAGCTACAGTTCTGAAGAAGGTTATGGGCATGATCGTATTCAAAGATACATGCGCCAAATACCCCCATCCCGAGCCAACAATCATGAAAGGTCTGCGGGGGACTCGGGTATTTCAGCGGGGGACGCCGGAAGCCCCGCTAATCCTGAGCTTGTTGCAGACGCACCGCTTCCCGTCCCACCGAGCAGTAACCCACCTCCACCCGTTATGAGCAACGGAAATGGAGGAGGAAGAACTTACAAATTAAGAGATCGCAATGGTCCCACATCGGGAAAGCTTCATAACAGTAATAAAAATAATCATCACAGCGGTGTCAGAGACACTGAAGGGAACAAGTGTTGGACCCCAGAGCAAGATTTGGATGAAAGCAGCAGCTCTGAGTATGAGGACGAACAAATGAGCCCATCGCACCATCAATTAACCCACCACAACCCCAGCTCGAATGTCGCAACAAGGGTGATGCCTGCGGGGTTGGGAACGCCACCAAAGTTAACAACAAGGAATAACTTGTTTGAAAGAGGACGAAATTCAGCGTTAGGTA
>VYYJ01003719.1:0-15637 GCA_021029165.1 Cyphoderus albinus
TATTTACTGGCCTACGCCGTACTTCCCTTCACGGACTAAAGTGGAAGGGAAAGTTATACAAAAATAAATGCAAACACGCTTACAATCATTCACTTTTCATCCGTCAGTCCAGTGAGTAAGTTTCACCACAACAGTGCTGTGCTTAATTCAGTTTTCGTGTCTTGTTGAAAATGCAGGAACATTGCTTAGAAGAAACTTTTGTGTATCTGCAGACTTCCAGTAAAATGTATCACAGCGTTTCGTCGGTCTTCAAAACCCCGGAAAAGTAATCACAAGACGAAAAAAAAGAAAAAGAGAAAAAAGGAAAAAGAAAAATCAGAAGTTATTGGAATTTTTTTCTGAAATCTCTAGTTACGAAATATGTACTTTTTGGGGGAATAACATGAATATAATCTCACATTTTTTATGATTGAGTGTGTCTTGTCTTGATTTCTTCTGCCGATATAATACTCGTTAAATTCAACTGCATTAGTTAAGCAGACTGGGTATTTTTATTCCGTAATAGATTAATTTTCAGTGAAATTCCGATCATATAGATAGAGCCCCATAGGAAAAACTACCTGAAACAAGACGTAGTTTTGTGTTTGTGTGCATAATAAATTGCCAACAGTGCACGATTATTGCCAGAATGGTAATGACAGAGAAGTCTGTGTCATTCATGATATGACAGAGACAAAAATAATAAAATTGGTAATAGACGTGCATTATTATGTGGTGCCATAAAACTGTGTCACGCAATGCAACAAATTACGATACAGAGCTGCAAGATTTTATTATTCTTGTCCGGGTGTCGAAATAAGCTAAATTGCGACTCCGTTCTTTCTGTATGAAGTTATACGAGTTGTAAAGCACCCGCATATAAACGCAGTTGGACACCGAAAGAAGGTCAACAAATTGTATATTCAATATCCGAAAACAGAGTCTATTTTTTCTTTGCTTTGATGGAATTTTTGCCATGAGGAAAGATAAATGTGCACACATAACTCCTACATGCATGGGGCTTTTTAATCGAAAACATGTAACAAAAGAGTAAGTGTGCAAATAGCGAACAAAACAACTTCATGTGAGGAACAAATAAAAAGAGGCGGATTCTACAGTCAACATTTACCTCGACATTGAATCATCCACATTGGGGAAAGGCGATGAGTGGAGTAGGCTCGGAGGGAGAAGTCATTGAAGTGAAGGATTACAACGAACACAGTGATTATCAAAACGGAACTCGACATTTATTGACACCACCGTCGTCTTTTAATTCTCACCACTCTAGTCAGTAAGTGTTTTTATAAAATTTGTCAGCTTGCTTGCTCGCTAATTATAACGTATGGAGGCGAAGAACGCATTATGTTCATATGTGCCAAAAACATGTTTATGAAGAAAACTAAAGCGCATAAGGTTGAATTACTGGGCGTTTTTTAATTTACACTCCAAAACCCTTAATGCTTAATTGCTTTTGTTGATTTTATAATTGCGTAGCAGAGTCGTGATTCTGTATGTGATTGGAATTTTCCTTGCCATTGTGCTGTTACTCGCAATGGGTTACCTACTAAAACTCAACTATAAGACGTGGCTTCCAAAACGAAAACATTTTTGTGATTTTAGAGACTGCTTCAGACAAAGTAAGTAATGCGGCCACTCTTTAATGTAGTATTCAATCTTTTTACTACTGACACACATGACATTAAATCTACATTTTTTCACGTGCTTTCCATTACATTCCATTGGTAGTGTTGGTGTCTATTTGATTCAACTTTTACATCTTTGCTGACTGCTGAGCTCTGTTTTTGTTTTGTTTTCTTTGCATAGGCGATGGCAAGAAGAGAAAATTTTTTCAAAGAAATTCTCATAAGACCAATTTCACCATTCCTGTCGTTGTCGTGTCAGATCCGGATGGGCTCTGTTTAGACCCAGAATGTGCGGAGTCCGAGGAAGCGGAGTCAAAAATCACCGCAAAGAAAATGCTTCCTTAAGTCAAAGTTTTCAACATATTTAACGAATACAAATCACAATCAAATCACTTTGACTTTTTTGGTTAGTTTAAAATTGAAACATTGTAATATTTAAACTAAACTATTCATTACCATAGATGGTTGGAACGTTGGAAGGAAGTAATTAGGGTAATCTTTTGGAAGAAAATTTGTCAGCTCTACGTATTCACAAAAAGAAATTAAGATCGCGCTTCGATAAACGCTGAATTTTAATACTTCAAGTAAGTAATACATAAATGTTAAAATGATTTGAAGTGAAACCAATAAACCGATAAACTTTTATTTTAATAGTATATAAGTTTATATGTGCTTAGGTATTACGAGTTCCATCTCGTTTCTTTGTAGGAGGAGTTTGAGCCTTCATAGCGTACCAAAACATGAGTGAAACACATACCCTTTTCCATAAACTTTTTTCATGAAAAAAGAAAGAACAAAATAGACCCCATTTTTGGACTTGTATTCAAGACTCATCAATTGTAAAAAATTAGTATGCACAATCTAAACTGAAAACACGGCTTAGACGGCGAATCTAAATTCTAAATACGATTTTGGCCCGTTACAAGATTGTGCAAATATAATATTCGAAAGTTCTCATCAAGTAGTGCTTAAATCGTGTCAGAGTTATCAAGGGTTGAGCCGTCGTGCTTATATTTAAGTCGGTAGGTTTTAAGGGAAGTTTCGGTATTGTAATCATGCATAATACATGTCCAGACAATATACTCTCGGTAACTCCGACAACGATTGGTTTCAGAAAACAAATTCAACGAATGTTTGCACTACTCACTCAGCGAGAGCTTTCGAATGAATTAATGAATATTGCACGTTTCAATCTTCCAACGGGCCCAAAATTCGGGCCCAGCTCCCTATCACTCTTGGTTAGATTGATTTGTAGTGAATTCCTCAAGGAGGCTACAGACTCGAACAGTAATGTTAGGAAAGCGTGGGAGTTATCATGACATTTTTGTGTAAGTGAAAGTGGTGAAAGTCCATTAGTTTAGGGGAGGACAAATTTTTACACACATAGGTTTTAACCATTACGTCATTACCACTTTTATGTGAAATAGCGCTTTCCCGTGAGTAAAACTCAATTATAACTATGTACGCATGTTTTTATATAAATTCAAAGTGATTTTTGGGTCACAAATTCAGTGTTGTCAAAAAATTGCTTTAGAATGATTTGAATGCAAATGAGAAAAGACGAATTTTACCACGGTTTGATGGTGGTTAGTCACTGATTTTCTTTGAACTATACTTTATACGCAGCCATTTAAAAAAAACTTTTATTTTTTGGATGATATTAGATTAATAATGACGTGAGTACATCAAACGAAAACTTTTGGGGTTGGCATTATATCATCATCGTAATACGTCGCACGCTATTAGGAAGTGATATGAGATGAGCTCACCCAAAAACAAAGTTTCTATTTTATATTGTCCCACGCATTTATTAATATAACCATGTTGCTGTCATTTGGCTTAATTTTTATACTATAGAAATGTCCGTTTGTCGATATAAGAATTAAACATAAAAAATAATAATGATAACATAAAGGTCATATTCCTTAAAAATACTCTCTTTTTGAAGTTAATAACAAGATTAAATTCGCAGTTCTAAAGTTCCTATTAAAATCAGTATGTACGTAGATTGTTATGTATTTTTAATGTATGGATAGCGTTTACTTTAAAACGTTGAATAATTAATTCAAAAATCCACTCGGTATCTGCATTTGTAACATTGCGTTCTTTGTACAACATGAACCCAGATTAAATGAATAAAAACATTTTTAGCACTTACTGTATAATGTGAATGCAAGATCATTCTGTCATAGCCGTTTTAAAACCTAGACTATTTTGTAGAAACACCTGCTCATAAACAAATCATTTCACTCTGGAAAATGACTTTTCTGCCGAGTTATTGGACGATTCGTATTTTTTCACGTGGAATGCCTTTCATGTATGCATTACTATAGATGGATGGCATTCAATTTCAAGAAAAGGTAAACAGACATTTTCAATGGTTAAAGTGCATCATAGAAAAGTTTATTTTGGAATTGTCACGCTTTTCAGCACAACGTTTTAGAAATTAGCCTAAGTGATTGCGTTGCAAATCAAATATTCTTTTTACATACCTCATGTCAGGTTCTGCACTTTAGAACTCATGGTTGAAAATTTCTTGTTTGCATTTATCCAACCACTGTCAGAAGATTAACTTTGCTTACATTTAGCTTAATTCTGTCGTCGTTTTTGGCTGGTCATACAGCCTCTGAACTGATTTTGAGTGCTTTCTAATTTATCAAAAATAAAACACTTGTCATCTTTAAACGTGCCAAAGTATCCGAAATGACACGAGTGTTTTAGACACATTAGCAGCGTTACTTCATACTGGCTAAAAAGTAACAAAGTAAATAACTTGGCCAAATATGAAAATGGCTCACTCTTTCTCAACCTCAACCTTGATATCGTTCGTTACCAGACCGTTCTGTTACGTTGCATAAATTATTTTGTAGCTTGCTGAACATAATATTTTGAATGGCCAAGGAACCGCTTTGATCAGAAAGATTGGAGTTTTTGATTCTCAATCTTGTCTTGTAAATATATATCATATTTATTCTACCGAGAGGAAAAGCAGTGTGTAAGGTAAGTAACCGATGAACATTTTGCAAATGCAAATACTATAGAGTTTCATGTGTTGATGTTTGCATGCGTGAGGTTTAGCATTATTATTATCGAAACATCCTCGTATCTTCGATGAGATGAAAAAGTTTACATTATAGCAACGAAGTAACGTAATCCTAGAAAAGGATACGTTCGAAAAGGAGGGCAAATAATGAATGCATTACTTCGAAACCCCAGCATTGCTGAATTTTCTTTTGCTTATGTCTATTTTTATACCTGAAGTTAACAACAACCGAGATAGCAGTCAGCAGCGTCATCACACAATCATTTCTATCGTATTCATCGTGTAGTCAAGCCATCATTATCGTCAACATGACCATGGCGTCGTCATCTCCTCATTCACTTCATTCTCAGTCAAAAACTTCAAAAGGAAAAACTGGGCATTGTGTGTATAATGCATCGGAGATGAAATTCTTATTGAAAATGTATAAAAAATCGTGTGTCCTTTTTTCTAAAGTCCAAAACAGAATTTTATTCGTGTGATCTTTTTTCTCTGACCCGTCCTGGCCAGGGTAAAACAGAGTAAAGACGAAAGGACATCTTGTGTAAAATGGGCAAAGGAATATTGGGGCAAAACGAAGTAAGCGTGATTGTCTGACTTTGACTTTCCGGTTAAATATTCAGAGAATCAAAAGGCAAATTGAAGACATTTTCCTAACAATTTTGTCGTTTCATGTTTCAATAATCTTTTTCCTTCGTTTCCTTTTCTTTCCTGTTTGTAATGTATTGCTGATAGAAATTGGCAGAAAACAAGAAATAATCATGACTCAAATAGCACTCAATTCCACATGATAGGTAAATAAACTTTTTTTTTCTTGAACATATAGAATAACTGTTTCAGAAAGGAAAATAAATAAATTGTTGGTTCTTTGCTTAACCGTTCAACAAAGCAATTTCGCATGGATGCCTAACTGCTTTTGAACTCCTAAATTCAACATTGTAATTTGGGAAAGTGACGGGAAATGGAAAAGGGAACTATACGCATCTGTAAGGAAGACGTACGTCAAATGCAACCTTTCGCTTCCATTCCAACCAACCCAGATCTCTCGCTCTCATTTCGCACGTAGAAAGTTCGTGGTAGTTGAGTAAATGCATGTATTATGTAGTCTTCAGTCAGAGATTCCGACTGTGGCAAATGAAGAAATGAGAGACTGCAAGAAAAGAGCAGAAGTTATTTTACACAACGGAAATGAAAGATAGATCAAGTTCAAATAGAGCTCATTTTCTACGAATGTATTTGCTTTTTCTTCTTGTGATGATTATTTCACATATTCCGATGTGAGTCGTTCCGTGCTGTGGTTTTGCAAGTGTAGATTACAGAATAGTTGCACATTCGAATTTTGGAGAAGCATAAGACGGGCATCCGGTCTTCCTGAGTAGTTTTCATCATTATGTAAAAATCATAATTATCTTTCATGTCTTCTTACTTTCTCTCTCGAAATTAATAATAGTGAGATAAAATTACAAGATAGCGAGCAAGGTTGAGCCGGAGACAGACGTTTTCGCTTAAGTACACAAACCAACAGTGTTATTCCAAACCAAGGTCAACGCGCCTCCCAAAACAATACTTTGAAACAAAAGACAGAATCATCACTATCACGCTTCTTGCATCCTTTTTCACGCGAGATTCATGCGAAATCATTTCCACTACTTGAGTGAGATCGTGTGAGAGGTAAGCATTGTGTAATGTATATTTATTTAAACTGAAACAAAAAAGTATTTACAATTTCTTCAGCCATAAAAAAGACTCACATGAATATTTTCTTTGTTTGCTTTCTTTTCCATTGTTACGTCTTTCCCATTCTCTACAGTGTAGAGTCTACACTACACCAAGAAAAGGAAGCGATGGGTGAAGCAGAAACAGAAGACGGTTCTTTAATGTACGAGGTTCGTCAGAATTCAGAGTTAGGTCGTTATTTAGTTGCTTCCAGGGACATTGAGCCGCGCGAAATTATCATAAGGGAAGAACCTCTGATATCTGGACCGTCCGATCGTCACTCCAAAGACATTCCGGCATGTTTGGGATGTTTCTGTTTAATGGATAAAGAACCAACGAATCGTTGTACAAATTGTCGATGGCCTGTTTGCGATAAAGATTGCGAGAAGGTGAGCATTAATTTCGTTCAAATTTTAGTCCGCCCTGTCAGTGCCATACGGCAATGTTTGAATTTCTACATTTATATGCAAATAGAGAACACGCACACTCCAAATAAATTATCTTTCTACTGGTATGTTTAGTTAGCTCCACATGCAGAGAATGAGTGCCCTATATTCCGAAAGAATCGCGTTGTATATCCTCCGCCTCATGGGTGGCCCTTGATTAATAAGTGCATTATTATCCTGAGATGCCTTCTTTTGAAATGGAAAGCATCCTCCGAGTGGAAGAAACTAATGAACATGTCCGACAACAAAACAGTTCGAAGTGGGAAGCCGACCTGTTTACAATCTGACAAAAGGATTCTGGAAAACTTTGCATGCTTTTTCCCTAATCAGAAGGACAATGGGAACGTATCTGGCAAAGGGAGCTCAGCAGAGGACGCTTCAGGATATTTGAGCGAGGAAGTTGTTCAAGTCAGTGGAATTATAGATGTAAATGCTCATGCATTTCCCTTGAAAGTTAAGGAGCGTAGCACGTACGTAAAGGATATTGTAAAGTCTAATTATGCTAAATATATGACACTTTTGTGATTTGTTTACTTTCGGATTGTTAGGCTTGCTTAAAATTAATTTATGATGTAAAATATGACCGTCTTGATACTGAATTATTTCTCCTTATTACGGTTTACTATTTACTGTTGCTGCCGTTTTTGTCACTCTAAATGGAAATGAAATGGGACCAACAGAACTGTTTGTAACCTCTACAGCAGAACAAGTTTAATGGCGCACTCGTGTACTCCAAATGCCTCGTGGTGTGCAGACAAGGCCCTTTCCAGTTTGTCTCTTACCATTCGAGCAAATGTTCGCATAGAAAAGGGAGACATGATCACTGTAGCGTATGACGAAGGACAACTTTTGGTGTGCACACTGAAAAGACTGGTTAACGATATCCACGGTATGTTTCTTTGCCAGTGTCGAAGATGCTTGAGTCCAACTGAGCTAGGGACGTACATTGGCGCTTTGAAGTGTCCTTCCTGTATACACGGGTACCTTTTGCCCGAAAATCCCGTCGATTTATTTTCTAGCTGGAAATGCGACAACAATAAAAATGATGTTCATGATACACTGGTGAAGGAAGGGGTTACGGATAACCCAATTGTGACTGAGTTGGGCAGCAACAGAGAGAACTCTACTGAGGAAAGGTGTGATGCAATTTTCGACGATGAAAGTATAACGGAAATAATTCTAGACGCGGAGTCAACGTGTGGATATTTGGCCATGGATCTTGGATTAGATCCGCCGCAGGAGGATGATGGCACTTTAGAGTTACTAAAAGAATTTGTGGACGAATTCAGCGGGATCATTCTTCACCCTAAACCACTACATTTTGCAAGAGGTGAATGTGAGAATAATCAAAGGAGACTTTGCCAAAGGATTGAGCACTTTATCCGATATTGCGTTGTATCAGTTTCTCGAGAGATGTGACCGATTACTGAAAATAGCCGATTTGTTGACACCGGGCTACTGTGAGTACAGAGGTGAGTTGACGTTAAGGTATTAATTACTCCGTCGTAGCTGGTAACGAATCTACTCTTCCTTTCCCTGAGAATCTAGACACTCGTGCGAAATCAAATTCTCATAATGCGCTTATAGTGGAGTTAAGAGAAAGGGTAAATCCTATTTTCTGTCCAAGCATTCCTATTTCCTACCTCATCATTCCATCATCTTCAATAACGTGGTTATTCTCGTTATAAGTGAAATGACTTGTGCTGTAAACTTAACTGACAAACACAACACTTCACATTTTGAGCACATAGTTATAGAAATCTTATGTAACATTTTATTATTGAATCGCATTTTCTTTTCTATTTCCCACTGGTTTACGGTTTACCCAACAACAACAGCCTTTCTTCAATTCCATTTCTCTCAAGGACTTTTATATTTGGAGAAGAAGAGAAAGGGAAGGAAGACGAAGGAGCTACGTGAACGTCATCATAAATCCAAGCAGCAGGGAGAAGGAAACGGCACTGCTACAGATAACAAAATGAAACAAGGGCCGTTAACAATTGCGCACAATTCTGGTGTGGCGGA
Source organism: Cyphoderus albinus (assembly GCA_021029165.1). Classification (NCBI taxonomy): domain Eukaryota; kingdom Metazoa; phylum Arthropoda; class Collembola; order Entomobryomorpha; family Paronellidae; genus Cyphoderus; species Cyphoderus albinus. Next base: position 8,850 of record VYYJ01003719.1, read on the forward strand.
GAATAAGATGGAAAATGACTACGCCTATGGCACCAGCAGCATGGAAACAATGAAAAATGATACCAAGTATGAGAACAGCCTAACCAACTGGAAAAGACTTCGGGAAATGCTGGCATTTTTGTATGCATATTTTAAAGAACTCAACCCCTCCCATTCACTGCTTAAGCCAATTAAGGAGACATTAATAGAGTCAGAAATGAAGTTGAAGACGTTAGAAAAATTAGATTAAAATGTTGACTAAAATTATACAAGATATATACATGCATGCAGTTTTCCATTGAATCCAGTATTTATAAGTATCACTTTATGGAACAAACTCTATTTAATTTTCCAACCCTCCTTTATAACTTTTTGTTTGTTTACGTTAACAATAAATATCATATTCAAGAATACTAAGAAGTGAGTCCCAACTGAATGACATTATTAAATTAGATTTATTACCGTTTGTTTGCTTCATCCATCGTCATACCCGTCCGAAAGGAGTAAAATTTAAACTAATAACAATAACGGGATCCAATCCAATCTGCATATTGCTTGCTGAAAGTAATGGAATGTTGAAACTCAATCACAAGACACACGACAAGCGATGGCATTGACACATCAAATGCATTTAACTTGCAGTGATGCGTGACTCTTAAACGTATAATCATAGTCAAGCACATTATACTCATTTCAAGCATCTTTCACTTGAACTCGAGTTGTTGCTAAAAATATACACAAAGAAGAAGAAAAGCAGCTTGTGAGTTTGCTACTGAAGATGCTGATGATGATGCCATTCACCACTACTAAACTTTATTTTGCACTGGCACACATTCATTTTTCATTTAAAAGAAGAAATGGGGGCAGTGGGTGTCTCCGTTTTTTGTTTGGGATTAGTTTGGTTGGAGTAGTGGAGTGAAGGAGGAAATCAAGTGCGGACAAACACGCTATCCCCTTTTTTGCAATGTAGAGAGCTACAAAAGTGCCAGATCAAATTTTTCAAGTTTTATTACGTTCTCATTCATCCGCTCACTCTTCCGCTCTTGTACTCCGAAAAGCCGTTAACCAAACTAAACTAAGGACATTTAAAGGACAGCTCACATCTTCAACTCAAGTGTGATAACTGTAACCGCATTTGCCAGTATTGATTCCTGTACTCTTGAGGATCATTGTATTCGCATAGTTTTTAACGGGAAGGAAAGTTTGGAAAAGGTACGTTCAATATTGTTAATCTTTTTACCCATCTACTTGACTCAGCAGTTGCTCAGTTAAAAGCAGTTTATTCTATGGGATTAAATTGAATTGTGTATGGATAAGTGTTTTGTTTTCAGGAGGAAAGTTTAATTTCCATTTGAAGATGAGATCAACTCAGGTACGACATCACTTGCTGGCAATGATGTGTTTGCTACTGGGAATTGTGAAGTCGTCGACAGCCGCTGCAAACACAGGAGAGCTTACGTGGGGCCAGTCATGCAGCCCATCTCTTCACGATGATCAGTCATTTCGTTGTGACACTTCAAAACGGCTCAGTTGTGATATGAGAGAGAAAACCTGCAAATGTCACCATGAAGAGCGTGACTTCTATAATAAAGCAGAAGATAGATGCGAAACAAAATTTGGAAAGTTTTGCTCCGATTCGGAAACTTTCCCTACGATATGTGTGAAGAACGCGTATTGTGAGAGCACCACCCAATTTTGTAAATGTGTGCAAGGTGCAGAGCCTAATGAAGATGGGACTGTATGTGTAAAGGAAAGTGGAGATGATGAAGCAAACAATTCGGGCTCGTTGCGATCCTTTCAAGCAATGATTCCTATTGCTGCTTTTGTTATTGGAGTAGTATGGATTTAAATGTTCAAAGCAAATAATACGTGATAAAAATGGGGAAGGTTAAAATGTGAATTTTTTATTACTAACCATTACAAATTAGAGTACCAAGATGGAAAGATTCATGGCTAACTGCGAGTCCCAACATTATTTACTCACTAATCTAATTAAATTGAGCTTGTCTAGTGTAGAAGAAAAAGAAATAAAAATAAAAATTGCTTCTCCAGAAAAATGGAAATATAGAGTAAGCTGAAAAGTAAACTCAAACTCAGCAAGTATATTCTTTTCACTCCATTAACGTCAAAAGAAAACTTTCAATGGTTTGCAATACAATGTTATCATTATTATTATTATTATATACAAGAAACTCGTTCAATAAAAATTGGATACCCAAGCTGAAAGTTGAGTAAATTGGTTCTCTAGTATCTATTCGTACCCAATTTCTCCTGATTGTCCTGACTGAGTCAGTAGTGAGTACTACTGATGCTGTGTATCAAAATAAAGTTTTTCCTTTTCAAGTCATTCACTTTTCTACGCTTTTTTTTGACCTTCAAGATACAAAGCACTCAATTCTCTCCTCAAAATTTTCCCTGAAAGTGCTTTAGGGATAGCCTCAATAAATTGAACACCACCAGTGAGTTGCTTATGGGATGATAGTTTGCCTTTCAGGAAGTCCGCAATCTCCTTTTCTGATGCCGCTGCTTTTTTGACGACAAATGCTCTTGGTGCTTCACCCAACTCCTTGTGCGGAATTCCAACAACGGCCACATCTAAGACGCTTGGATGGCTCCGTAAAGTGTCTTCCAGTTCCGACGGTGAGACCTACATAATTTATGACCATTTTATTTATGTATGAGTATCGAATCGTAAAACTTTTCATTCACTCAGTAAAGACCCTTTAAATATATTTGTTTCATTACAAAGACATTAATTTCGAGTCATTCATTACTTCTATTGTATTCTCCAACAGAGAAATATCAAATACAGTCATAAAAAGTTTTTGAATTTATATCCGCGAGGAAAGTCTTAGAAAAAATATTGCGAGAAGTTGAAAAAGGGAAGTAATAAAAACTCATACTTTCATTCGTACAGATATACGCTCTTATCAGTCAATAAATAAAAGAGGGAATTGAATATTGAATTGAACAATGAATTTTCTCGATGGGAAAGAATCAGATGACAAGCAAGAGTTCTATTACGTCTCATTCTCATCATAACTGCTTTGTTTTATACCTACCTGAATTCCTTTCACTTTTATAAGCTCCTTGAGTCGATCAACGACAGTAAAAATGCTTGTCCTCTTCGAAAAATCCGACATCGCCTATAGGAGAAAGAAATAAAAAATCCGTTGGGTGACAATTTTATTATTCTTTCAAGTAGCTTGACACTCGCAAATTGCTCTACACTACAATCTGCATCCTCCTGGATTTAGCTGGCAGCAGTAAGTAATCAATTTTAGTTGTGAGGGTTTAGACAATTTTATAGAAATCCATTACCTGTTCTTAGCCATCCATCATCCGTAATGGTTGCTTTTGTAGCTTCCTGATTTTTGTAGTAACCTTTCATGACCTACGTGGAATATTGTGAAAGACGTTTGTAATTGAACCTTCATGTCAAACGTCAGCATTTCTATGTATTATTTATAGGCGGCCCAAGGCTTTAAATCCATTGATGCATTAAGCGATGTTAAAAATAAATACACATAAAATTTCACGCTAAGCTGCTCTGGGAGATGGTAGGAACTGCAGAAACCCCTTAACAATAACTTGATTTGTAGACTGAATTTCATTCATTTCCATTTCACTGTGTGTAGATTTGGGACTGGGACATAAAAGTAACGAGCTGATAGCAAGTTCAGGTTTCGCATTTATTACCAAAAAATCTTGGAATCGGAAACACTGATTCTTTGTCGTTTGTTTAACGTTCGACACTCGGTAAAGCAGCAAAATCATTTTCTACTGCATCAATAAACATTCGCAATTGTGTTTTAAATAAGAGAAAGGAAAAAACCTGCCTGTGGTCCTTTCACCCAAATCTCGCCTCTCTCGTTCGTTCCAACTGCATTCCCCGTCAGCGAATCCACGATTTTTACTAAAGTATTTGGTATAGGTGGTCCAACAGAGCCTAACTTTGTGTTTTTGGAGTCGGGTAGAATCATGTGAGAGAGAGGGCTCAGCTCAGTCATGCCGTATCCCTCTTGAATCAAAATGGGCTTGTGGGCTTTTTCTAGAAAGTTGTCTATTAGAACACGACTCGTCGGACAAGCTCCACTGAAGATGTTTCTGCATTCCGAAAATTCTTCTTTTGTCAATTCGGGTTGCATGTTAATAAATTGAAACAGCGGGGCAACAAGATGAATCAGCGTTAACTGAAATAATAAAAGGTTGAATTTTCATCAGTCTTTCACACGGCGAGGTGGTTCGCTAAGCCATACTTACAAAAGAAACTTTATCTGAATTGAAATAATATTGTAATAATATAATAATTGTAATAACTAAGCTTTGATGGAACTGTTTTGCATTGTTTTTCTAAGTAAGAATGAAATGTGAAACCTTGTTATTTTTTAAGCAATCCACAAATGTTTCCGGCTCAAATCTAGGGAGACAGATCACTTTCCCCCCACATGTGTAAGTGAGTAGACCTAGAGCTTGAAACGCCATAATGTGGAAAAGAGGTAAAAGTCCCATTCCTACTTCTTGTGAATTACCACCAGTAAAGTCTTGCACATTAATAACAACTCTACTCTGGACTGCGTTATTGACCATATTGGAATGCGTCAGCATACAGCCTTTTGGAGGACCTGTTGTTCCTGAAGAGTAGGGCAGCAGAATTACATCTTCCTCCGTATTTAAATCCGGATCTGAGCTTGAAGCTAGTTTAGCTGAGGAACTATCTACCCGGAGCAATGTCTCCAAATGTGTGACACCCGTCTTGAGGTTCTCCAATGACAATTATTATCGTAGCTGCTAGGATTGGATAGGCTGATTTTGCTTCAAGAATGTAGGGTAGAAAGAGTGGAAGCGTCACAACACTTTTCGCCTCACAGTCGGCAAGCTGTTTCCCAATTTCATCTGTACGGAGTAGAGAAACAAAACTGTGTTAATAGGCTAAGAAATTCTTTTTGAGCTAGTTGTATCCAGAGACACACCGGTCTGCTTAAGCATAATCTTAACCATTATTTCATTGATAAGCGACAAATATTTCAAGCCCTAACGTCTAAAACTGAATCGATGGCTGCTCACAAGGTGTAAAGGTTGGATTCACCATTGTTACAGTTTGTCTAGCAAACCAAGCCCCAAATGTCACTATAGAATATTCCGGCATGTTGGGTAGTGCAATGCCCAGAACGTCCCCTTTCTTAAGTCCCATTTGTTGGAGAGATGTTGCAAATCCACGGGAGTACTTGTAAACTTCTCCATGTGTGTATTTTCTTCCGCTCAAGCTGCATTCCTGCAAAAACGATAATTAATTTTCCATGCTTTTGTATCCACTGACTTTGGCATGCTTGATAACTGAGTAGCATCAGACTGAATGCATTGAAAATCAATATAATAAAGAATACCATAGCAGTTGCGTTCGACCATTTTTCCAGGTTTTGAAAAATGTGGTCGGTGATGGTAACTCCTTTCACATGTTTCAACTTCAATATCCGACTTGACTACATTTTCTGTGGCCGTTTGTTGCAGATTTGTGGCTGCTGAAAATGACAGGTATCCGGCCTGGGTTTTCGGGTTTGTGCCTTTATTGTAGTTCCTCCAAAGCAGAGGGCTGCTACAGTTTCTACTCAATTTAGCCACACTCCTTTGAAATTGACCTCCTCCAACGAGACGAGCTAGGGCTGCCTCCATAGTAAAATGCGAATTCTTTGACCGCACTACAATCGATTTTCCAATAAATGTTGCTTTAGATTTATTAAAAGACTTCCAAAACAACTTTGACAGAAAGATTCAGTTGTAGCTGACAAGAAATAACAAGGCTGCAAAACATGATTAAAGCAGACGAGGATGGAACGGGATAAGCAAGCATTTGGGATAATAATCTAACCCAACATAACACCCATAACATTTTTATCGTGGTAAGAAACGCTGAAAACTACACAAGGTATTAGGTAGACTTGTTTTGTTGCGGAGGCAGAGACAACTTTGTGAACTTCATCCAGCCGGTTTCTGGACTTTCATAAGTTCCTTTCGTAGAGATAACCCTTGCAACAAACAACCTGAATCGCTTTAGCCCATCAATGTCAAATTAGAAGTTGAACATTGTCTTGTGTCATCTCACAATTCTAAGCGTAAACATGAAATAATATTCTGTGCATTATGGTGGGACACAAACACTAACCAGTCTCGCATCAGGTTCACCATGGTCTGTAGCATTATTATCAGGCTGTGTGCAAATGAATGTGTATTATGCTTTCTATGTAATTCTGTACATACTGACTTCAAGTAAAGTGGTTCATAATAATACTAATGTAAATATGCGATCCAGATTCCAGACATGAGCGTGACTTTGTGTGAGAGTTAATTCGAAGAGTTGCTATCAAGCTTGAGCTTGACTGCAACCTTTTCTCATATAATCATGATTGAGAGAGATTGAACTTTATCACAGTAATAATGCAACAGCACAGAGCACAGAACATTTTATTGGAGTATCTTGGTATTTTGTGTTGCACAACAAGTTGAATTGTTGAGATTGGACAAGGAGAATTTGAAACAATATTGGAAATAAGTAAACCGTAACTGACTCAAGGTTGCTTACAGTTAGTTTTGCTGTAATAAGATTAAAGATTTGGCTAATAAAAACCAATAAAAGAAATAAAAAATGGAAACTTTATGCTTGTGCCATGTTTCATGAAGGAGTATTTACAAATGAATTTGTTAATGCAAACGGCAAAAAAAACATGGAATAAACGATTAACATAAGTATGTCAATTTAATCTGGACTGACCTTCAATGTTTTTATACCTGAGAAATTGGATTTATTTCAA
>VYYJ01003720.1:0-15635 GCA_021029165.1 Cyphoderus albinus
TACAGTACATTCGGAAGCCAGCTAAAATTCGCAACAAAAGACTCTCCGTATGCATAATAAAATAAAATATATGTAATATATGATAATGGAAAGGATAGTGGCGATTCGCCACTGGCGAACATTCTATTGACACATTGTCAGAGTTTCACTTCGCCATTGAAGGCAGCATAAAATGGCAAACCCTCGCTCCCTTCCTCTTTTACGTAGGTACGATGATACATGGTGGCATCAGGTAAGCTCCGCCTGGGCCTAGAGATTGCGGTGTCACATGCAACTCATTAATCTGCAAAGAATGTAGTGTGGGTCTGACTGTATTACAGTCACTGTAATAATCCTAGTATGGATTCAACAGTGTGGTGGAGTGTATTCCATATTGCACTTTCACCCTGCCTTAAAATACATATGTACATATATACACCTGGTGGCTCCTGTCCTGGCACAATGACAATAGAGTACGGCCATAGCTGACCATAATAAGATTTTACATTGCTAATGTCACGTATCAATGCTCATGCTACTTTGTTCTTGAAGCTTCCGTCTTTATCCTTGTATGTATGCAATTGTTGAAACATAAAAGATATAAACTAGAGTACCAGGGATTTGTACAGTTGGAAAGTACTACTCACAAAGGAGGTTATACCAACGTCAGCTGCTATTTTGGTCTTCGCATAAAAGATATTATTTAATATTTTTTCGGTTTTGCTTAAAACCTTTATTAAACTTACGTATTTGAGGTTATACCAACGTCAGCTGCTATTTTGGTCTTCGCATAAAAGATATTATTTAATATTTTTTCGGTTTTGCTTAAAACCTTTATTAAACTTACATATTTGCTAGAATAAATTAAAAGAAGCTTTAAATTCAGCATGATTTTTCGCACTTTTCTTTTCTACTTTCTCCTCGTTGGGATTGGTACACTTTCTTTGAAATGTATCAAAGAGTACGGCGCACGGTATATGAAAAATAGAGAACCTGACGTGAGTTAGATACATTTTAATGGTACAATAGTTTAAACTGTCGTTCTTAATTGCCGTAGAGATTGTAATTCGGCATAAATGAGACTTATTATTTTTACAATAGAAACTTCTTCAGTTTCCATCATCTGTAGCTGAAGTCAATATACTCAGTAATGTGGCGGAAAATGTGTACGTCCCTCACCACTTCAAATACATTGCCACACTTTTCTCTACCGCATATCTCTATCTGCAGATTTTTTCGAAACCCGGCACCGTTTACCTTACGTTACTGAGTCCCCACATTTTCGGATACCCACAAGCAGTCATGATTTGTTCCGGTCTGCAGCTGGTAGGTTCTAGTGGCTGCTTCTTTCTTTCCCGTTCATTGTGGAAGCCTATTGCCTTGCAATTCTTGCCTAGAAGTATGGAGATGTACCGTGCACAGGTAAATTATGTTGTTCATTTGAATGCAATTTATTAAAATTATACTTGAACTACAAGAATCTCCGGTATAATGAGAATATTTTTGTCATAGGTTCTGGCTTTTGTGGAACACCAGCATTGGTTAACGGTGGGGAGAAATTTAGTTGCACTTCGCATTTTTCCTTTGATTCCCAATTTTTTCTTAAACTTTGTGGCTCCAATGATTGACATTCCGTTTTGGATGTTTTTCATTGCTACATTTTTGGGATGTTGGCCGAACACGTTCTACTTTGTGTTTCTTGGCACACAATTACGCGATTACGATTACAGTACATTTTATGGCATGATAACTAGCGAAACAAAATTCTGCTATTTGTACTTTGGTCTAGCCTTTACAGCATTGGTTTTTTGTGATCCATTAGTTTATATTATTAACTATAATAGTGCGATGACAAACCCACCCATGAGTGATAGAAGAACAAAAAGAAAAAGAAAAACTCGTAACGTATAAATCTGAAAAAATCTTTCCCTTTGAAAATAGGTTCTGCAATGAAGAATGAAATTTACTTTAGAACTCGCTTTGTATTAATCTGCATTTCATTTCGCATTGTATGTAAATAAAGAGGGCGGCTTTTTGGACATTAGTTTAGAGATACATGTATCATGGTAATATTTTTTATTGTAAGTACAAGTTTAATTTGAGGTTTCTTGCGTTATATTTACATTTTTATTTATCCAAATTATGAATTTTGTTTGTCTGTATAATGTACACTACATATACACACTATTATGATTTGCAATTATTTAAGCAGCCCAAAGATATAATGGACTAAACTAACATTATTGTTTCAAAACAACTTATAACTTATACACTACAACTACACTTCTGTTTTACATAATATGTAAAAATATTTTACTTAGGTCGCATGACATCATCGAAACAATTCTTCCAAATGTCGATTGGTACGGAATTGTTGCAGTTATTGTATGTATAAGTTAAACTTATAACTAAATATAGAAAAGTATAACCTAGGAAAGTTTTATTAATAGACGTATGTGTATATATTTATATGCTAAACTCTACTTGCACTCTGGTCAGTTACCACCATGAACAGTTCATAACTTCGACTCTGACTAACACATAATAATTTGATAGCCAAACTAGAAGTGCCTGGCGGATTAGAAAATAAATTTTAAGATATATAAATACTTGCAGTTTGCAGTTTTCCAGAAAATCTTTTTCGATCGTTTTCGTTTTTTTAAAGATCTCGTTTTTTACTTAAAAGCTTTTCATAGTTTTTATTCGCCTGACGCCTACTTTATTATGCATATATTTTTATCCGCATCAATTTTCATTTCTGAGTCTGATATAATAGACTACTGCCAGCACTATTTCTTAACTTTAAGCGTTTCTTTGTAGCATTTGGTAAAGTACGTATTTGTTACTGAACCACAAATCTCTCACTGTAATAAGGTTAACCTTTTTGCGGTTTGGTGTCGTTATTGCAGATCAACCGTGTAATCAATGAATTATGTAGATATATTTTTAAGAAATAATTTCTTGCAGATAAGCGATAGAGGAAACTCATAGTGAAAGTGTGAATCCATGAGAGATATGTTACAAATGTAAGTTTAGCGTATGATGTGATAAGGGAAGGGATACTAAAGTTGAATAATTGTGATAGTGATAACCTTCAATTACGTAATCTGTACTTCTCATGACTGTGGTCTCTTTTCCAAAGACTACGGATTTGCTTACTTGCCTACCTTTATTACTTCCTTGAAAAAAATTGTACATTTTGATTTTGGATGCAATATACAAAAACTGTAAATGCTAATTTTGTTTGATTTTACTTACAAGAAAATGATCTTTCAAAATCAGCTTACAATAATATGACGTAGTTGAGATCGTGCATCTGTTGACCGGAAAACACGTAGTGAACACGTAATTCAAAAACAATTCACATTATTTCACATACAAAAATATCCATAAGAATTCCAATCCTGATTGTTTGTTTGTCGATGGCCGATGGGCATGTAATTGTATGGACTCATGAATGACCAAATTATACTATATCGTTGTAAATATGTTTAAAATTGTAAATTATAAATTTCAGCAAATAACGGATTGCCGGTGTATCTACATATAATTCCGTCGAAGAAACTTTTTTTCTATAACGAAGAGCGGTTACAGGTATTAGGTTACACAAAACGTTCGTGTAAATTCACGTGTTAACAACGTAGCAAGTACGTTTCTAGGCCCCTTCCCACACGGGTCCGAACCGAACCCACATAGACAGTTACCCTCACATACCTTTACCCCCGTAAGGCCTTTCCTCCATAGACACTTATCCACACAATGTTAAACCTTCCGTAATCTTGCTCGAAAATATTCTCATAAAATTGATTTAAAATATTACAAAATATTTTTGACGTACAATTACATTTCCTCAAAGAAAGTTATAATCACATATAGCATCCCGCTTGAACCTATGAAAGAATTGGCTCGTTGTTGAAGAACGGTCCTCAGCAAAAATCACCAACCGAAGAACCCAGTCATAAATATGTCGTCATTAATTGGGATCAATATTTTAAAAGGGGTCAAAGGAAATATTTGCTGAAATTTGGTACATATAGGTAATCGGGTACAATGAATTCAATTAAACTACTTAGGAGGGTCTCTAGGCGCCATGATCTTGATCACTGCAACATGGAAGTCTAAATAGTTTATTTAAAAGTATCGAAGTAGTTTGTAACTGATGATAAACGATTTAGCGTTCTTCAACAGTGAGCCACGTGCCACTTTTTTCATTGGTTCAAGCGGTTCAATGCGATATGTGGTTATAATCCATGTCGAAATACGAAAGTAAATTTAAATTCTTAAATTCCAAATCGATTCTAGAATTTTGGATTATTTAATTTATTTATTTTAGCCAATTGCATTAATTCAAACGCCTCATTAAATTGCAAAGTTTAAAATTTTGTCAAAACTTGAAATGGAATTTTGTCTATGTTAGAATTAGACCTGCAGTAACAACCCATGTCACTACCACAGAGAAATGTTCATATAAAATACATTTTGAAGAACAATGTTATGATTGAGGAACAAAGAGAAAGGTAAATTTAATCCATCAAATTGAAAATTATAAAATGTAGGTTGGGGAAGCACAGGTGACCGTCCGTGTCAGCATCAGGTTGGTTTTATTTGGGTTTCATCCATTGGTTTTATTTTGGCTCTTGGGATTAGCAACAGCATTCGTGTCCCTGATTACGTCTTGTCGCTTGTCTACACCACCCGCCTAGAATAAATAACAGTGTAATATTATGATTATGGATACCAATATTCACACAAAATTAAAAATGACAATTCAACGAATAATTCAAGATACGTACAAACGAGAACAAAATAGCTGCAACAAACAGCAGCGCTGTTAATATTTCGGTTTTCATTCTGAGGACCTCCGTTAATTGATTAATTTTAAGGCAGCAGAAGTGTGATGACGTGCTAAAACAAAAATGCAAAACGTCTTTTGATAAATTTGAAAGTCAGATATACAATTTCAAGATTGAACAAAACCTACCTTTACTACTTTCAAATTTGTATAATGTTTATTCAGAACAAAAACAACCTAGGTTTGCAAGATTGAACGAAGTAAAGGTGGAATGACGCGTATAAGCTTACGTCAGCCGTGTCATTAACTACATTGCTAATTGGAGTAATAACAAATTAACAGCCCAGTAGTAAATTCCAGGCTTGTTCTCAAATTATGATTTCCGCTACCAGACTTGGGTATAATCAAATAAATTTTGACCAGGGAACTTTTTTGGTACCGCGAGCGTCCCGAAAATAAACCTAGCACATTTTGTAATGGTTTCTAACTCTTCCACTATTCCCCAAATTTATTCTGCAAAACGCAAATTTAAGATCACAACATTTAAGCTAGATTTGCATTTTAGACATTTATTACATACACACATACATGTACATATTATTTGTTACTCATACATATTTACAGTCAAATTTAGATTTTAAGTTACATAAAAGTAATCATATTATCAGTAATATACATTAATTAGTACGTGCTATGATTTACAAAACTACAATGCTTTATAGTTTACATGGAATGCTATTCCGAAATGAGATATAATGAGGCATAATGGGTCACCTCAATGACTGCATTTCAATAAAGCGATTTTATCGCATTGAATGCATTCCTGGTAACAGAAGCCATACACTGCGGTGCCATATGTATTGATAAATTGATAGTTGTGTCTAATATTTATTTTGTTTAATGTTTAAATTCGTTTAAGTAATGCAATATTTACAATAAATCAAATACATCTTAATCAAAATCTTAAACTCGATGCTGTGACTGTGAGCTTAAATCTACCTTTTGTAGAATAAATTTGGGAAATTCTGAAAAACGGGGGAAAATTACAAGCTTTTGCCAGGTCTGTATTCTGAATGCTTGCGGCACAAAAACAACGTTCCCTTGTCAGTATATATTATGGCTTATGGTATAATTAATTTAACTGTATCATTCAGGTTTTGAATCATAATCATGAATTATCGTCTTTTGTCGCCATTATCGAGCACATCATTTGCGGCAAATGTTTTAGGGATTGCTTTAAATAAGAATGGTTTGGAATTTATGTTCAACCTGAGTCTCTCATCTCTGTACTCTTAGGAATGCTTAATTATAAATAAACTGCAAAAAAAAACCTCCTTTGCTTCATGTTGAAAATGTCGCCTAGAGAGTATAAATTAGTAAAGTTGGTTCAAAACGCGTAAACTACGTAACTACTATATCTCACTTATTGTCTTCCAAATAGTGGCGTATCTGTAATTGTTCAGAACAATTTGTTCTTATGGTATATTATTTGCCATATGGTACAACTATTCGACGATTCCTCTACATTATCAATTAACTTCAAGCCACGATACAATCAATAAAGCTTGTTTTTAATAAATTGTTTTCGTATTGGTATCATGCTGGAAACTGATACCTCATTGCTTTTTAACGAAAATGTGTTTACTAATTATTGTTGATATTAAGGTAGGGGACAATCGTCATTCTCCATCCTACAATTATGATTGAATAAAAATACTGTGAAAAGGAAAAACATAATACTATACATAATTGGTATATCGTGAAATTTTTGCTTTACATCAACAGCAAAAACAAAATCAGATAATTATTTTTATGTCGCAGATCATTAAAATTTATACATTTTATACGTTTTATACGATACCCATTATATATTATTAAATATATATAAAATTATAAATCTGAAATGAAATCTAACAATGAAATGAAAGTTAAATTTAAAACGTTAAAAGTATTGTTTTTGAATTGTCCTTAGCAAACTTATATTATTATTATTATTAGTAGTAAATGGTTCATTCATTATTCAATATACTTTCAGCAGTTTTTTAAATCCCATCCACACCTTCCCAACATCAAAATCTTACTTTGTTAATTGTTGTGGTATTACACTTTCAATCATAACTACATATAATTCAAGTTATTTAGTACTTTAATATAAAGGCCATACGACATGTTTATTAATATGGAACATTTTTAGCGTTCGTAGTTTTATCAATGTTGGATTGTGATTCCACTCCACATTAGTGTCGGTGTCGGTGTAGTTTTTCTTTCGATTATAATACAATGACACGTTTTATTAGTTATGTTATCTTATGCATGGAAGGATATAACTTATATCATATAGGTATGACTTTTATGTGCCAGAACTAACATTAAGTTTAATTCAAAGGTTATTATAATTTTATAAATGATCATTAATCATTCATTTTTAAAGATGTTAAAATGCTAGTCTTCTCTTCCAGGTAGATGGTTATTGGGCGAAAAACGATTGAACAAGCAAGATGACATTTGACGAGACTATTCCAAAAAACTGCCAATAAATAATTCTTTTAGTCAATTATAAATTCAAACTACAATTCAATACTGTTCATATAGAATAATCCTTACTCCAAATAAGAATTTTAGGCAGACCAAAGTCGGGCCAATTCCCAATGCTACCGGCCGTCGTTTCATCTCCACGTTTCGTCTGTCGAATTCATGATGGTCTAGCTCCAAAAGAGTGCGACCAGCTTTTGACACGAACCAGTCCACAAACTTGTCTACCTGTAAATAGTATCAGTCATCATATTGAATAATTTAATTTTTGCCCTACGCTTCAAATTGTATTATATTACATATAATATTTGAACAATTCACTATTAAGATTTGTAAAAATTACTCGGTGGGCTATTTTTAATCCAATGAAGAAGATAACAAATACTTTGGATAGGTGAGTCATGTAGTACAATGCCTCGAACCATTGTCCAATAAGCAATAAATGAATGAGATACGATAGCATAAAGATCGAAGTAAGCAGCAAGGACGGCCAGATCAGTTTTCCCACATTGTTAAGTTCAGCAGTTACTTCCACAAACTCGTCGTAATCAGCAAGTACTTCCTTTGCAAGCGTTTTTCTTTTTTCCAGTTCCTCAAGAGTCAGTTGGGCTCCATTAGCATCCGTCAACGTCAGATGATCCACTCGAAGAGCTACGTCAACATATCGCCAAATGATAAACCCGATTACAATTAGGTAATCAGGGGCGCTACTGAAAGTAATTTGAGCTATCGCGTCTAGTCCCACAGAGATAGAGCCGAAGATTAACGTCTCAAGCATGGAATTTCTTATGAATAACCCCGGGGAAGGGGTAGGTGATACCGTCACCGCCTCACTGGTAGCATTTGGGTTCATTGTAGAGTTAATGCTCGTCAAGTTTGTAGTACTCATAATATAATCCGGTTTAGTAGATTCTGAAAATGGGTGATTTGTCCCCGCAAGAGTGGTGGTAATTGGCGTAGTTGTGGTCACGTCGTTTATGCCAGTAAGTTTGGCCAAAGTTCCTGGAATTACCGCCTCGTACAACTCGTACTCGTGGCGGAGCCACACCTCTTCAATTGAATACTCATCTGCCGTTTTCAGTACAGTATTGCCGCCAAGTATTAACGCAATTCCAGTTACAACCGAAAAAATTCTGAGACCCCGTGCGGACTATAAACCAATATATTAAGTTACAAACCGGCGCTATAACAAATAGCAGTAAAAATGCTTATGTAATTAGCAGTGCATTTCTCACAAATTTAGACTTGTTGTTTGTTGGAGGACGGGTACGGCGTAAGCTTTTCACGGCTTTTCCAACAGACGGTTGACCCCACCAAATTAAGACGAAATGGGCGACAAGTAGCAAAAGTATCGACACCTGAAATGCAATGCTTACATACGAAAATGTGTGATCAACCTTATCTTGACCTTTCTTTGGTTTGGTGTGCTGTATGTACCAAAACACTTTGCGTATTTCCTTCCAGACATTGAACATAGCCAGCAGCATGATTACGACAAATCGAACCTGTATAACGTGTTACTGTATTAATAATTATAAGCAAATCAAAAACAAAAATGCAAAGCATGTCACTGCAAGTGTAAAATTCATGAGTAGCTGCGGTTTCACCTTTCCCCCAGTTGTCTCTTTCAACTGTCCATCTTCACCCACTGTGAACGTAGAGAATCCAAGCGCCGCGTCACATTTTACATTTTCTTCCAACTGTTTGTTTACTTCATGTTCCGCTATAGAATTCCAAAATTTTCTGATTCGATTGGAAAATTGACCAATGATTCCATGTGGGATTTCGATCTGTTCCAATGTCGGTCCATTTTCCATCAGCGAGGACGCATTTTCTTCCGTCTGAGTTCCCCTGTTAGAGGTGGCTGCAGAAATGCAGTGATTCCTTGGTGCTAATTGTTGTTGGTTAATATCGGATATGTCATCACTATTATTCATCTTATTTGTTGGCTGAAATGCAAGAAACCCCAAGCAAATATCAATCCAAACTACCATGAAACTGCAAGCATTCGCCCCATTGTTTTCATGAGTTGATTATTGAATGCTAGAGCCATAGTACTGTAATATTATACGTTTATCTAACAATGAAAGTACTTTCGTCGTCCCTTTCTAAATTTAACCGAAAAAATAATTCCTACCTAAAACGTAGCGCTGATTTAATTTCCGAAGTCCGATTTTGCCATTTTGAGTCCAGATAAAAATTACACATTAGCAATATAATTATACTTTCTCCTTGCAAACGCGTACAAATACATGTTTACTTTTCGTAGTAACTTCGTCCCGTGAAAGTAAAATAATATTTTATATTTAATTAAACAAAACTAGACAAATTGTACTGTTGCAACATATGAAAAAATTTGGCCCAATCTGTTCCACAGTCCAGTTAAAAATTAGGCAAATTAGCTAACCTTACGTTATAATCACAAGCAGTCAGTGCAAAGGGGTATTGGGACTCCTTTTAATCTGGCTATTAACATGTATATTTTATTCAATAGTTCGCTTATTGGTACAAATCGTAACGTGATTTTATAACGCAAGTAGTCATTGTTTTTAATCTGATAAATACATTTGTAGCAAGTGTAACCATCTTATAATTTTAAAGTGCTCATGGTGTGGAGAAATGTTATGACTTAAACATGCACTCGAGGAATGTCATTTTCATATGTTGCAACAGTATAATTTGTCTATTTTTGTTTAATGAAATATAAAATATTATTTTACTTTCACGGGACGAAGTTACTACGAAAAATCAACATGTATTTGTATGTTTTTGCAAGGAGAAAGTATAATTATATTGCTCATGTGTAATTTTTATCTAAACTCTGGAATGGATTCGGCAAAATCGGACTTCGGAAATGAAATCAGTGCTACTTTTTAGGTAGGAATTATTTTTTCGGTTAAATTTGGAGAGGGACGACGAAAGTACTTTCATTGTAAGTAATTCTTACTAAAATCAATTATAAGCAATTTCAAAAATGTGTCATAATGAGCATATAACCACATAACCTACATTTTCTGTTGGCACATTCCGGCACCCATCGTTACGAGGAGAGGTCTGTTCTGCAATGTAATAATTGTGACTGTTCCATGTTCCTTCATCTGCATCTTCCGTGTCCAAGAATGTATCTGCCTTACCCTTTAGTTCACTTTTCTCAGCACCATCTAACATGTTAGAACTACTTCCATGCGAGGATATCTTGTTGTTTTCCATATTTTCAGAATGTCCTACATCATTGGTTTTAACCTACAACAAATGTTGGTGAGTGGCATTTTTTCACAACAAAACGTATATAAGAGATGACTACTCAAATAATGGAATACAGCAATCGTGTCTATTTATTGTTTAAGTATCAGTATCGAGCAAAGTACGCCTATTATCCAGTATCCACCAATTTTTCAGGTGGATGGATGGATGAAATAGACAAAATGGAAGAATTGGACGAAATGGATGAAAAACCATAGAGTGAATTTTATATGGTTTAAATGGTTTGCCCCAATATCCATTTCGTCCATTTCTTTCATTAATTCCACCAAAAATTCCAACACGGAATAAAAGCCAGCTGTCCGGATGGGCGTACTCTGGTATCGAGTATATAAGTTAGCTTGCATTCTCAGTAAAGTATTGATCATGAGATATAACATAAACCATGCCATGCATGCGTGATCAAGCAGTCTGGCTAAACCGGTTAGTGCTGGTCATAAAAGGCGTGATACGCAAAGCAGATCGACATTTGCAAGGAAGAAAAAGAAAGTTTCTATTACCGGTTCATTTGTACCCACGGACCGAAGACTATTAGTCACATGTAGCCCAATAGACACTAAGCGAGAAGTAAACATTACTTCTTCCAGTTGGTTTTCTTCATCAGGTGCAGGTAATTTGTTTCCGCGTCGCTGAAAAAATCTTCGAATACGTCCCAAAAATCCAGTATCGCATGCAGTTGCAACTACAGTCCCTTCATCAATAATCCCCAGCAAAATCCCAGGTTGATCAGTTTGGGTTGCCGTTGTAGTTGTTTCTCCAGAAATGTCAGCAGTGCTCGTAAATGAATCTCGGACCGCATCGTTGAAGGGACTTTCATGTTTGGTGGACTGCAAGTATATATAGTAATACGTCCGTCTTACAATATCATCATGCAGGTTAATACGATAAAATATGCTATATTTAATTTTGCGGCTTCGTGCATAGGAGAAAGTACGTGTGTCCAGATATTTAGGATACAATTCATTCATACTTTATTTGTAGAAAATAAAACGTTTAAGCATATAACTTACTCCTTTGCCAGGATGTTTTCCTTCGGAAGGCAAAGCATGACTAGAACAAAAGTTACTCATTGACACTTTGGCATCGCTCTCACTTGTAGATGGTGATGGTGACGCGCTATTGATTACAGTTCCAGTTTGCATATTTAAGTTCTCCGTTTGCGTTGTACGAGACCAGCTAACAATTCCACTGCTACTTTGGCCATCGGAAGTTCCATTATTCATATGTCCGTGTTTCTGCTTAATATAACCATGAATAATTTATTATGGGTAAATAATGTGACAACGGTTATACAAAGCATGATACGCTGCATTTCATTAATAAATTCACACAAATTAATCAAATTCATTTAATTTTCATTGTGTAATCAACATTTTATTTATTGACAACTATTTCAGGTTTAGATGATATTTGCCCCGCTCCCACGACATGATTCACTACCGTAGATTAAACGAGCTTAAAAATTTGGTATACCATACACACTTACATGCATGGCTAAAGTGTTCTTGCTTTGTTTTATTTGGTTTACCAAATCTGGTAGGTAGAAGGTATTTAGAAGTAATTTATGTATCTACACAATGTATGTATAGACGTCTTCTTCTTATTCATCTCGGGTCGTAAAGCTGCACAACCGCATTGAGAGTACAGCATTGAGTTACTTCTATAGATTTACATATAAAATCTTTTAATGTATTTTGTGTTTCGTTACTCAGTAAACCTACTGTAATATTTGCACTAAGTGCATATATTGAATATATTAATTTGAATGGATCAGAGTAAAACTCAAAATTTTGTTTCAATCAAATATGCGTCATCGTTTACGCATGCTGGGGGAATCTGAATTTTGTTTGAGGCTGGACATAAAATTGATTGCACAGCTACAACTAATCGTATTTTTGACAAACGTTACTAAAGTAAGCATTAGATGTAATATTAATTTATATTTCTTACAATCCAATTGAGTATTGTTGTGTTAATTAACGGCTATCATTTTTCCGCAAATGCTAAGTGAGAACAAACTATTTTATTTACCCCAAACGCTATGTCACATAGCCTATGTGTAAATCATTAAATCAGCAGAGCAGACCGTGTTGAGCAAACTGTAATGTCTATATAATTGCATTTATTATTTATATGTTTCTGCATATATTATTCAGATACATTCTAGCACGATGGAAAATATAATGACAATGACTATGATGAATCCAAACATGAGTGGCAGTTAATGATTATAATGTACAAATAAGCTTTGTTCATCACTACTCTTCGGTTTGTATCACTATATCATAACAAACATTCGGAATATATTTCTTTTTACATGGACTATGTTGGAAAGACTAACACTGAAATTCTCCGCAATGTGTCATTGTAATAAACCCCAAACTGATGTGGCAATCTGAATATTTTGTTGTAGTCGAAGTCATAAAATATCATTTAAGTATTCTTATTTTAAGTATGGTGAAGAAGGTACTGTTTCCGTTCATTTAAAATGTATTCCAATCAATTTACTTTTTTGTTTTGACGTCATGCAGCAACACTTTCCTTATTGTCTCAATAATTTAAGAACACGTTTGAGCCATGTCTAAGTCATGCTTCACTGTAGCAGTTTACTGACTAGTTTTTCGTTAAAATACTACAAGTAAAATATTACATTAAACTAACTATACTTGTCGTTTTAGTCAGAATTAGTATTATCACGGTAAGCAAGGCGAACTGCCAATCCTGGTTAAACAAAAAGCATAATATCGGCAAATACTGCCAAGTACTCATTTTAAACGCAGTCAAAGAAACTACCAACCACCAAGTATCCTGCAATGACTCACTCCCTCTAAAGCCTTCTTTCATTTCTGGGTCAATATGATTTAGGCTTGCTTTTTATTCTTTTGTTTGTTTCAGCTTTTGACTGAATGAATGCATTCTACATGCTACCTCTTTCATGCATTTTCAAAACCAGAAGATAGTTTACCTTGGACTTGGTTGTCATGTGACAATAATGTATGCAAATTACGTTAGAATTGGAAGGGATTAAACAATGAAAACAACCAAATGAGGTTTTTCACCTACCTTGTTCTTTATTGATTCAATTTCATGATTCGTAAATGACCCATTATCATCGTTGGTGAAGTCGGCTGGTGTGATTACTTCCGGTCCACCCACCGCCATTTTTGCCGTTCTGGATGGTCCCGGTTGTACATCATCTTCGATATGGTTTGATTTTTCTGCTGTCATATCCGTCTGTGTCGATTTGTCGATGCTTTTTCCATTCATGTCATCACTTTCCGGCTCACTGGATTCATTCTGCTCAGTACCAGACGACGAAAAATCCTGCAGCGTCATATTTTCTTCTTTTGAATCTTTTGGTGACACCTTAATTCTTAATGAAGGGTGCATGGTCATGGTTGCTAGTGCCCAAGCTACCGCCTTAAGCGACAAACTCCCCCGTTTTCCATCAGCTTTGACGTTACTGGAAAGTTCTGACCTATCTTCAGATCCAGGAGTTGTACTCTGTGGCGATGAATCCTTGAATGGTTTGACTTCGTTGTCGCTTTCAGCACTGCGGGTTTGTTGGGTTTCAGCGTCAGTAGTAGAGTTTTTGGTTTCATTCTTCAGACCACTTTCTTCAGCTTGCGTCTTCAAGGAGGTCACAATAGCAACAGTCCCAGTTTCCCAAGGAACATGAAGAGCGCGCTCCATAAAATTGTCGCTTCCTGAGACTCTCTCACGTTGTTCTTCCGGCTTCTCAGACACGATAGATTTTCCAGTTTCTCCAAAGGCGTCTAGTAATTGTTGATGGGAGGCCGCTTTAATTGGCAGGGCCGAATTTTCCACAGCGTGTTTTGCCAAATGTTTGGTTCCTTTCGGTGATTTGTTGTCGAATTGTACTTCATTAAACTTTTTCAGATCCGGTGGAATGACGTCATCCTTGATATTTGGTGAAATATTGTCTTCCATTTCGATGATGGTGTGCTGCTTCATTTTTGCATTTAACCCCACAGTGGCCGTAAGAAGTGAGCCAGCATCCAAAATCTGTTTTTTCATCTTCACATCAGATTTGTTTCCTTTGGTTTGGTTTCCGTGTCCAGAAGAATTTCCTTCATTTGTTGTAGCCGTTGCGTTTGACAGAGAATCGTTTTGATTTTTGTTTTGGAGATGTCCTGAATCAGCATCGTTTTTAGCTTGCAGCTCACTAGGATCCATTCCGATCGTCATTGCAGCAAAACTAAACACAGCTACGATTAAACTTCCAATCGCGCCCTTTTCAGACGGAGCGTTGGCGTTTAGGCGTGCATTTTCTCTATGGCTTTCATTAGCCCTTGACGCACCACTTTCACCTTCATTATCACATACATCAGTTTTTTCAGGGCGGGGCACCCCACCATCTTCCGTGGGGCTGTCGACTGACATCTTGGAATTTTACCGCTTTCACTTTTCACAAGAATGTCAATAAAAGTTTACTTTCATAAAAAAGTAGGAATTTGGAAATATGGCATTTTCGTTATGTACTTTCTCTACGCGATTTTAAATATAACACCGATAACACTAATAAACTAACTACATTAAATTGAACTGAGTCGATAGAGAAAATTTAAAGCTTAACAACACTCCTCCTGGCACCCAACACGACTGTAATCGCAAGTGCCATAGTATATAAGTTTATTATACTTACAACATTGTATTAATTGCTAGTACTGGAGCATCCTTGAAGACCGTATTTAAATATTATTATTGAAAACATTAAGAGGAATAAAGTAATATTTTAGAAGGATTCTTTGAAAATTTGTGTACGCATATTCTATTCTACTTAACATCACATCCGTTCGTGTGCTTATCTCGTTTATGCTTTGGTAAAGACAACAAAGCCCATCTTGTGCGAAGGAGGAGCGACAACTTTCTCTTTGTGCGTCACTGCGTGAGTCAAGGAAAAGTTTGTATAAAGGTTTCTATAGGGTTGGATGACGAGTTACAATTGAAATCAATACGGATCATAATGTGCAAAATAGATAGTATTAGTAAAATTGACAGCATAGGCCAAACGTGCTAAGACACGAAATTGACTACGCTACATGATTTG
>VYYJ01003721.1:0-15626 GCA_021029165.1 Cyphoderus albinus
TTTGCTGAAAATAAATTGGCTATTCCCAAGAGGAAAATGGTTATATTATGTATATACTACTTTAAGGTTTTCTGCTTCAAGTTAGGTGTTTAGAACAGTTACAGACATCAGGGTCGCCGATATCTCTCTTACTCGTACTTTGTAAACATTTAAGTTAAGATGGATCATGAAAAAGTGCATATCGTTTCCAAAAGCATGATATGTTTTTGTTTACAAAACACATTTTATTCTGATTTAAATTGAACTGCTCACTTTATATAAAGTTGTAAAATTAAAACAAAGATCATTAAACTGCCAGCAGACTCTTGATGATGATAAAACCAGAACGTAAAGGGGGTTTAGAGCTCTCCAAATTATTTTCATTTTACATTTGATTAGGTCTGGATGAAAGTTTTACGGTTGCTGCTGATTATACTTTCATGGTTTGTTCTTGCACCTTTTATAGCAAGCAAATCGGGACTTTGCTAAAAATGTGAAAGCAAACTCATGTGTAATACATGTGTAATTTTACCCATGTCTCACTTCTTCTCGTGATTTAACCATACACATGAATGTAAGGAGCACATTGATGACTGAGGTGGCTTTCACAATATCTGCTTTCACTTATACTGAAAGCTACAAAAAGCGTAATAAATATAATGCTGTAAAGTTAAATGGTGAAATGTCTCATTGCTATCACTGCTCGGTCATGAAACTAAAAGTAAGGGTTGCGGCTGCTGGTATATAAAACCGCTTGTAAGTAATAAGAAACCCAAAAATTTCATTACCATCGACAGACTGTTGAAGAAAGAAGTACGGTGCATACATTTTATTATTAATATTTAATATGGAGTAAAAGAACGTGACCCTGCAATCAGCTAAAAGCTGCAGAGTACACTGTGTTACAACATCTCGTCTTTCTGCTAAAAGAAATTCTTGGTCAGCCAAATCTACGCAGTTCGGAGGAATAGTAAACAATAATACGTGTTTCTCTGCTTACACACATCATATTCTAGTCTAAAATGGAGACAATGTCAACTTGCTAAAAAACGTGGGTAACCTGCTACAAAGTTTCTTCACAAGAGCTATGAGGTTTGAAAAAACTTTCCGCTTCATCATTATTACTAATTAGATGTAAATGTGAGTGAAGCAATATAATAGAATGCTCAAGTAACTACTTAATAAATAGTTAAGTATATATTAAAGAATATAAAAATCTAATAAATTATAACACCATCACACCAGTTTCTAAAAGCCTTGCAGTGTAAAACAAATTGTTAAAATGCTGAGGTTAAATTAATCGAATATGTATACATAATTTAAATACAAATATTTAAGACGTCCATATTTTTGGCTTTTTGCAAGTTACACTTGGCATAATAGTCATTTTCACGATTCAGGTAAATCAAACCGCAAATTATTTGGTAGACATTACACAAGTTCTTCGTATTGTCACTATATCCTCATTTTATGGTCAAATAAACGAGCTGAACAGACAGAATGAAGATTTACTTGGCCTTTTTGGGAATAACGACCAGACCGTATGACACGACTCTTGTGAATGAAAATCGGTCGGGTGACCGGGTCTCGTGATAAATAATAACGTTACCCACGTGTGTATTACATTATATAACAAGAGTAGAGAAGCGAGAAATAAGTAGTACCCTGTCGATAACACGAGTTCCACAAGACTCTTCTCATTCTGGTGGTTATTGGAGGCATCAGAAATGTTCTTTTCTGGTGCGTGAGATAATATGTTGCATTTTTACTAGTCTTCCATCTTACCCCATTTTATGGATCTTTTTACGGATGATGAAAAAGAAAAAAGACAAAGTGGATCCACCAAAGGAAAGCGTAATGCACAACTGAAGCGCAGGAAGAGTCTTTTATTACAGTTCAAGGCGTTCACATAAATCGGAACGAATTTCATTCTGTGACCAGTTCTATCTAGGCGTAACTAGCTTTGATGGTATTGACACAAAAACGGGAAAGTAGAAAAAGTACCAAAAAGGAAACCAAGAACTTATCTTGGACTATTTTCCAAGTTATCATAATATCTTTTCGCTTTGCTAAGAAAAACACAATTTCAGAGGAAAAAATTGAACGTTTGGCATTCTCCATTTCCGGTTGTTGTTTGAGGAAAGGCTCCTCCGGTATCGTGGTACCATTACTTTGCCTTTCTCTTTGACCTAAAGAAAATTCTAAAACAAATTCCTGTGATTCACTTCAATTGTGGATGCTTTTTAAGTCAGAGCTGCAGCATGCCACTTTCTAAAGAGCGTGTTTACGTCTTGTTTGTCACATTTTATTATAGCTTTTATGACTCCTAAGCATAAATCAAAGAAAACTGAGGGAAAGACTCGAAAATATTATCAGTAAACAAACGGAGCAATAAAATTGCATTTGTCTTCATATGCATTGTATTATAGAATCATTTTATACATAGAGGAAATCGAACACCGCCATCATGACATTTTACTTTATTTAACCATTTCACAGCTAACTGTATTACATAGCATTTGAAGGTTAGGTTACGTTCGGTTAGGTTAACCGAATTTTACATTTAAAACAATTTCATTCCTCCTGGAGCACTATTGTGTCAATCTTGAGCAGGAAACCAACTTTTAAACTACGGAGTCAACAACACTGGTGACCAGTACATCATAAGGACTTGGCTTGGTATCAGAAATTACTTTCTTACAAGTACTAGTAAGGAGAAGCAGAGAGTGTGAAATAATGACTTCAGACATCTGTCTCGCCAACAGCAATGTCGAATATAAAGAAGAATAAGATTTAATTTCGCTACTATTAATTAGCTTAAATCCGGTAGACGACATGAGCGACTAATGAATGACAGCAGTAAAAAGAGTAGTATTGCTCAAGAGGTAGAGTTGGCAGTTTCAAATCTCGAAACAAATTCCTTCAAATGTGGACTTGCTACTTTCTTTAATGTAGTCTGAAATTTCTTTTATCACGACTGTTAAGAGCGGCTTTAAAAACTTTTTAAACATGGCTTTACAAGGGAAAGAGAGACGGACAGAAGCAGAAAAAACTTTGACTGCGTCTAGTAACTAAACTAGTAACTCCATGATTGCAATGAAAGCACAACTTTAATCATAAACGTAGAAATGCGTAACAGGAAATCTGTTGATGACAGTATTCAGTGGATAAAATGATTATAAACATGTACCTGCCATGTTTGAACGAGTTTCATCATTACTTGAGCGGAATGTTACCAACAAGCATACCAAAGATGAAGGAAACTCAAATGAATTGGGTGTTGAAAGGATATTATGGAGAGGAAACGAGTGGAAGGGAGGAAATGTGTGTTGGAGAAATGGGGAAACTTGTTCCATATGTTTTTTGTCTTGCGACTTCACTTTCACTGCTCCTTGAGCTGGAGCTGACTGACGCCATGCAATAGACATTGCATGTCTCTGTTTCCCTTAGCATAAAAAAGTAACGAGAAAAGTCACTTGTAGGAATTTGTTGCATGCATGCATCATATCATCATCATAAAAAACGATGATATCACTCATCATATTGAAACCGGTATGATTGTGAGCTGGTGCCTTTTCTGTTTAGGTCTGACTGGACTGTATGGGCATGCAACAGTAAGGATGCTTTTGCCCCTGCGGTGAGCCGAGTACATAAAATGGTTATTTTCAGTCCAACTAATGGGATTTTCCTTTCATTGTGCTATGGAGAATGGTGAATCCGGAATTTAGCCCGCGTACAAAAAGAGAAGTTGGACTAACGAATAATGACATATTTTGTGTCTGCTCATTCAGAGCTGCTTTCACTTGAAGAATGGTTCCTGGCTAGCTGAAGAAGATAGAAAATCCTCTCTGCGATTAATTGTAAGACCTAAGACCTAAGAGTAGGGATGCTGCAAAATCACTAATCATGAAGGCCAAATCTTTGACATATCCCGACGCTTTCACTGTAGCCTACGGCTTTCAACAAATGGCAATAGAATCATTATTCTAGAAGTATCCTTCGTGTCAGCTGTAATTGATATATTTTTATTAGATGTGAATGTTCTTCAACAACAATTGGAAGCAGACGTTTTTAGTACCATAAAACTTGTATTTCATTAAAATGAACCTATGCCAAATCTTTAAAAAGGTGGTAGTTAATTTAATGTGATTTAATGCATTGCCTGACTGCCAATGAACGGTCCCCCCTCTTCAATTGGATTTTTATATCAGGAACTGAGTTGAGAACGAGGGAGCTGGCTTTATTAAACCTAAGTTACGCAGTAGTAGTAAATTGGAAAAGTAAATACTTCTATTTCTGTGTACAACCATTTTTCCATAAGGGTACACAGTTAGCGCGATTTGTGTGCGGGAATTATTTGCCAAAGATGGCAACCTAACAAAGTGTTATTTAGGTTATATACGCAGAAAGATGTCATTCCCTGAAGAATTTTCTCCTACTTTCTCGTTGACTTGCTGTTTACCGTGGTGCCAGAGACCATTGAAAATGTGATGCTGAAGCCCGAAGTGGAAAAATGTTAAACAAATAACGAAACAATAACGACACAGGATTCTTCTATTTTCTTAAACAAACGCTGTCGAGGTGGGTAATGATGTTGATGGTGATTCCGTGTACAGGGAAATAAAATACAGACAAATGTGGTACTTACAAGAGAAATTGTGAAAGTGATTCAGAAGGAAGAGACGAGACGACTTCCACATCTAATTCTTGTGCACAAATAAGAGAAGAGAGTGAGTAAAAATAGGTTGCCATAAAGCAAAGCAGGCAGTGATTTTCTACGTGATTGCATTCATGCACCTAGGGTGTGCTAACAGTGCTCTGCATATCTTCACTCTGGTCGTTCAAGACAGATAAAACATACATTCAGTTCCATTCGCTTTCACTTCATTCCATCCGACTGGGAAAAACTGCGATTATTGGCATCCACGGCGTTATGAGCAATATGTATCAATGCTGCTATGAGCCAGCCAAAAGCTTTCTGTCAATTCACTCTTAATATTGGAGCAACAAATACAAAAATACTGATAATTCTAAGTTAAAAGCGCGTAAGCTATTTATATTACATTATACCTTATTTTGGATATCACATCACATCTGCACAATCAAAGTCGACGTTCGAACATGTTTATTCATTCGAGGTGCTTTGGCGCATTGAGAAAAGTTGATTTGATATGAAATGAAATATGTAATTTAAAACGAAATAAAAAAGTTCAATAGACCCTTTTATTACTTCTTGAAAAGGTAGTTTACTTTCAACCGCTTTCACCATGCTGCTGCGCTGGGTGAGCTCAAGTGAACCAAACTCAACAGATTTCATCACATTCTGTCTTTCAAAAACTCGTTACACTATTGAAAGTAAGTTTTTGTATTTGTATTTGTATCGACGCATATACCAAGCCATTGTTAGCATCAATTCGAGTGCAACTTTCTTGACAGAAAATATAATTTTATGGAAGGGATTACTGCCAAGATTCGTTCAGCTTAGACTCATATCAGCATGCAGTCCCTTTGTGACTGACTCTCATTTTTAGCAATACATTCGCTATTCCTGACACAACCTGCTTCCAAGCTCCCACTTTTTTCATCGCTCTCTATTCATTCTTATTTTAGATTTGTGGAATAAACAAATTATATTGCATTTCACATTTTATAGTTACATATTTCTAGGCTTTGTGCCACCACTGGGCATCACTCTTGAATGTATGTATAGCTTGAGCTACCTACCTAAACATTTGGCATAATTCATACAAAACAAATCACGTTTATTCAACATTGAAGTTTCGCTTTAATTTTGAGTTTCAGCATCACAATCACAATAAATCAAAAATCGTATTATTTCCATTTCCGCTTGACAGACTAAATACACACCTAATTTATAAAAGCGGGATCATTGGAGGAACATATTTATTTCTAACAAAAGCAACCTACACCGATTTCACATAACATATATATGTAGGATAAATTCACCCAGTAAGAATCTCGACAAATTCAATGAGCCACAAATTAATTCTATTATATTAGGGGAAGTTGTAGAATTCCTTAAAATTATGCTCTCGAGGTTCAAAACAGGAAGAAACATGACAAACGTGTCGTTTGGAGGATCTGATTTGATTTTATACATTATGAAAAGGAAGAAATAATTTCAGAGTTCTTCCATGTTCTGTACTAGGTGATACGGAATAATTTCTGTTTACTTACTTTGTGTTGAAACTGGCAACTTGTTAGCATCATGTGAACTGCTTATTGGCTAAGTAGAAGCAAGCCAAACTTCGTTTTCCTACTGTTACTTTTCATTCACGATTCAGAGAAAAATGTGTGGGGCAATGTAACTAAACCAACTAGCCAGACGGATGTGTTAACTGATGTATAATCTGACCAATACAATTGAATGCCGTGGATAATCAGTTTAGAATAAGGGACAAAGAATTGAAATGATTGATTAATATTTAACTAACAATCACTACTTTCACAAACCAGACAGGAGAATTCGTGAATTCACTCAAAAGTGAAACAAAATGTGTAAGGTCAAAGAAATGGAAAGAATAAATAAGAAAATCTTACCTCGCCTTATTGAGGATTTCCACGTGGTGAAATGTAACGTCATAGTTAATTCTAGCAAAGAGAATTTGTCTGTGGTTTACCAACAATTTTTCCTGGATGATTGCAGAATCTGCAGAATGAAACAGTTGCATGCTGCTCTCATGTTGGTTAGTAGTAAGCCTTTTTGAAGATACAACTGAAATATTGCTACCAAGTCAAAAGTCTTTCTTTTCAAGTACAGCATGAAAATATCACGTGAAGTGAAAATGAAAGCCTTCAAGAGTTACTTGTGAATAAATTCTTAATTATAACTTTATTATAGCTTCAAGTATTTGCTCTTTGCTTCTCAACTCATGCAGATAAAACTGAGAAAAAATATAGAACTCATGTCAAGTAGCATCAATAAATGCTGGTTTCATCAACATTGGTAATAAGTAGTTTCTGACAAAACGTTCTGCTGACAATCAGTTTTTCTAACCAAAAGCGGCAGCAGCATTTGACGCACATTTTTACCCTACATCAAAGAGTTAATTAATACTGGCTGACGTTTTTCACTTCAAAGCTCCAGTAACTAGTTACAAACGTGACAATAAAATGTGCAC
Organism: Cyphoderus albinus; assembly: GCA_021029165.1. NCBI lineage: Eukaryota > Metazoa > Arthropoda > Collembola > Entomobryomorpha > Paronellidae > Cyphoderus > Cyphoderus albinus. Next base: position 7,122 of record VYYJ01003721.1, read on the forward strand.
AATGTTATATGCTTGCTTTAATGTTTGCAAAAGTACGTGACTGAGGCACGACGAAAATAAGTAAACGAAAGGGAGGACTGCAAACTTTTTCTCTTTTAGTTCTACCTTTTCAAAAATAGGCTGAGGAATGTTTTGCTCATTATTTTCACTCTTCCGGTAAAATCGAATCCTCGAAAAACCCGGTTTCTCCACCACACCGTAATCACACAAAAGATAAGTCGTAAACAGCTAATATATTTTTCTCTATCTTTTTATGTGTGCTTTCTAGTTTTATGATTGTTCCACTGCTGAAAGGCTGGAAGACCTACGCAGCACTGAATACAGTCTTTAATTCACTTTTGTTCATTTAATGTCCATAAACGACGCACAGTGCTGCTTGTTTACTTTTCTATTGTTAACGAAGTCATAAAAACGCTGTTAGATCCGTACGTGAACAAGAGGAAATGTACACAAGAGAACGGAACAGAAAAGAACAGAGACAACTGAGTGATTTTTACGGAAAAATACGGTGTCTCGATTGTTGTCCTACAATACGTTTACATACAATATTCCTATGTATGCGCTCTGTGTTTGATGAACAAAGTAAAGCTATTTTCTGATCGACTCAATGGGAGAAAACAAATAATGACTCTCCTTTCACCACAGAATCATGTTACAGAATGAAAGCTGAGCAGGTTGAGCTCAGGGATGGAAACGAAAAGCAAGCAGCCCGAGCTGTGAGACACAGAAGACGACGACTTAACTTGTAAGCCTACTACATNGCTGTGAGACACAGAAGACGACGACTTAACTTGTAAGCCTACTACATTCTCTTTACTCTTTCCCCAACTCTGTATGCGCCTCCATAGATGCGTGTGTGGATATGAAAACACAAGAGAGTATAATGAACGTAGCTCCGTGTTCCACTGTATTCCGTTCAGTTCAGTTTGAGATGGAAGATGATGGTTAAGTTGAGTGAGTTGTTGTTCACTATTGTGCACTATATCAAATTTATTCTTTTCTAGATGCTCTGTTCAGTGTTAGTTCCTCGCGTATCCTAACTTGCCTGCATTTATCATGAGAATACGACCAGACAGAACATTATTTTTGTTTGGACTAACAAAGCTTCCAGCGCCAAGCCATCTTTTAGACCACCAGGCTGCCTAGCTTTGTACTTTGAACTTGCATGTTTCTGCATGTACTTTATACTTCCACCTCAGAATTTGAGTAACAGAATTTCCTCCAACAACAGTTTGCAAAGTTGTTTGTTTGTATAAAATAGATATTTTTAAAAAAAATCTTCTGAGCGCATTTCTGTATAGGTAGCAACAACCGATTCGGAATACTCTAGAGAAAAATAAGCTAGCATTACGCGGATTGGCAGTAGGTTGGTGGGATACAATCACTAAATTATTCGACGTGTATCACAAAGAATAGATAAGTCGGAAGGGGATGCAAAAAATACATAAATTTAAATACTTTTCCTCAAGATTCAAAAATCCACTTTTAAATGCCCACTTTCCATTTTAAGCATTTCCTCCATGACTGAATAAAAATATAACTCCTGCAATGTTCACATACGGCTGCTTAAGACGGTAGAAAACGTGAATGCTGTTCAAATGCATAAAAATGTGACTGCGAAATACGTTGAAATGCAACTTGCATACGTAGGTAGATGTAAAATCCCAAACTCCTGATTGTAGTCTGTGTGGACGAAACGAGAATTTGGTGTGAGTCGTGAATAGGAGTAGAAAAGCATTCCTGTGTACTAAATGGACATATGAAAGACCGGATTACAGAATGGGGTCAAAACAGACTAAAGGTGAGACTGAAATAGTAAATTTCGGAAAAGATGCGAAAAGGCTTCTTGCCTTTCCATCCTGCTTCAATTTATTCCACTTGGAAATTTGACATTGTAAAGTACTTTATTGCTATATGTATGACCTTACAAAAGAACAATGATCACATTAAAGCCTTTGATGTTTATTATTCTTTCGATAGTCACTCACAATATAACTGTATCTTTCAACAGCGACATGTGTCCCCAGGTCACCTTTGCATTTAATACTGACGACGTAGGTGACAATTTCGCTTTCGTTTAACTGAAACTACTTTAAAAAGGCTCTCCTGGGTTTATTGGATTGAAAGGTAAAACCTTTAACTGGACGGACAGTTGCAAATTACGACACAAAGAACCCTATTATAATTTCATCCTGGGTAAAACGGTGAAAGTGACAGGCGACCAAATCCTAAGTCAAGAAGTTTTTGGCAAGAAATAGCAACTTAACGAACTTACTCATCTTGATTCCCGACCCTAAATATTAGATTATACTTAAATACGTGAGCAGAACAAAGAAGAACTAGGGGGAAATTAAAATCACTTCTTGGCAGACCTGCAAGACAAGGCGCAAACGTATTTATCTGCTTGACTGGCATAGCAGTGACATAGTTGAATTTGGAATAAAATATGCCAAAACTTTCCATTTCACGTAATGCCATAATTTTTTAAAGATACGTAAAACATCGTTCAAGTTTTCAAAATGCACCAAATGCCTGAATGTGTAAGACAAAGTTGATATGTTATACATTGATACCTTTAAACCTGATTATTTATCATTTCATAGCATTTTTGTCTTCTTGTCCTAGTCAAGTCACATGGAAAACTTTATTCGACCCCTCCTGCCTATCATTGCACAAAGTTTGATCACACAACTGGTAATAAAAATGTGTGATAAACAGTAAACGGAAATATGTATATAGGAGAGCCAAGTTTATCATTACCATTTCTGTAGTTGGTGGATAATTTTCATTCGTCAAAGTAATTCTAAAGTGGATGTAAGGATGTTGTCTCGTCTGGTAGTAGAGACATGATTCTGTGTGGTGGTCATTATCGTTATTATTATGGCCATGATTTCCTTTTGTTTTTATTTCTACCACTTGGACTTTACCCGGGCTTGCCAAGTAACTTTGGACTACCGGAAATTATGATGATTTTGTGAAATTTTATTTCTACCAAATGCAAATACAAATGAAAATGTAAATTATGCTGAAAATAAACACTTATCTCGAGTCAATTTTGTTTTCAAGGGGTTATGAAATATTCTGTGAAAATTGTAGATAAACATTGTGTCTCATTCTTTTGCTTTCTCTCTCTTCAACACTAATGCATACGACAATAGTTTGACGTTCATATTCACATAAACCTAAATTTGAACGAGTTTTCGACACACTTGGGCATACGACCATATAAAAACATAAAAAATGGGAACGGGAGACTTTCGCGTCTTGTGGTTAGTGGGGTATCGTCAGTCACTTATTTTACAAACCTCGTGACATAATCATGAAAAGGAGAAAAACAGTTCTATAGTAGGGACGACGCAAATAAGAGATTCTGTCTACAATTACAATGTTATTACGCACACAGTCATAAAATAATAATGCATGAATAATATGTACACAAAGGCAGGGTTGTCACTGCAAAGGAATGCAACCCAAGAAAAGAAATAATACTTTAGGCAAATTGCTTTCATTCTACTTTCGTACTGATTACCGTTTTTACATCATTTGTCAAAGGAATAAATGTCTAGCAGCAATAAGGGCAATGATGTTGATTGACGTGTTAAATACCGAACCCCTAACCTTATTATCCAGGAAAATAACCTTCGGAGAACGACCCTTTCAAAAAATGTGACCGGAATGTACCATAGTGCTCGGGGTTTTCACCAAAATTGGGAACATGGCCTATGGCCGCGTGTATGATCTTGCTGAATGTTAGGCGGAGTGTAAATTCTTGATGAAATTATTACACACATACTTCCAGCATCTAGCATGAAACGCATGCTTTGGCATTTGGCATAAGATGACGGTTTTTATACTTCTTATTCCAAACAAACCTTCCTCGCCTAGGTAAGGTGAACTAATTCTTAATTTAAATTGAAATATAGAGAGGCGACAGGAAAGTAATTCTATTTCTTACCTTGGCCAAAATTAATGTTCAAATGCCAAACGCTGATGTACGAAGAATTATGAAATTTGCAATGTCAATCAAGTTTGCTTTCATTGTTTCATTTCCAAAACGTTCGGACTTGAGGATTAATCTAGGATTATGGTGAATGAAACTATATAAGAATGTGATACCATCGACCAAGTGAACCGGAAATAATTGAGTCTTGCTATGAGCATTATTCAATTGTCACTGTAATAATATGAACAATTAAGTTGGAAATGAAAAAACGCATTGCATGAATTTAAGAAAATTATAGGCACATGGAAAATAAAAACTGCATAAAAACGTGAGAGATGTTGTAATTTTTCTATCATTATTTAAGTCCACTACTTTTTAGTTTTATTAATTAGGAAAATATAAATTGAGCCAAGTAAGCGTTGGCGTTTCCAGTCACGGAAGCTATATTGATTGTTACATAGTGTCATGGTCATGTGACAACACTCAAATGTCATCTTTGCAAAATTATTTCAGAGCAATTAATAGATCTTCTTCAGAAACCGTATCCCCCTACTTTAACCCGAACTTCTCCTATTTCTCCGTCAGCACCAATAACCAATTTGTTCTGCATCTTCATCGCCTCAATAACGCAAACTTCTTGACCCTTAAACACCTTGTCACCAACTTTAACCGCAATCCCTTTTACGACTCCAGGCATTGGACTGAGCAATTCTTTGGCAGTGTCTCCCTAAAATTAATCATTGAGATGAAACGGTGGCAGCACAATATCTTTACTTTGAATCAATATCCTTTTTATTTTTGCAAGTACCGATTTTGGGAGAGGCATAATGTCCAACAAAGTCTGAGTATAAGGCGACAACAATTTAAAGCCATAGGATGATCCTTGGAATCCAATTTTCCATTCTGGACCATTCCCTCTTCCATGAATTTGAAGCGTGAGCTCTTCCCCGTCAACTTTTACATTCACCACTGGCTGCGATAAGTCCCAATTCTGGAACGTCATTTCTCTTCCTTCAACATTCACCTATAGTAGCAAATTCCGTTTGATTAAACGACTTTTAAGGAAACTAAGAGTTTACACTTTAAGAGTTTACCTTAAACCCTGATCCCTTGTTTAAAATGTTGAGTGAGGTGGCCCTTTCCCCATCTGATACAACATAATCCCAAGTGTCCAATTTGGACTGAAATCTAAGGCTCCTTCTACACTCTAATATCCCCGCAACAGCTTGCAACACTTGAAAGTGCGACGTAGACAGTTTTGGCAATTTAAATCCATCTGGATAAACTCTAGTGAGATAATTTGTGTTTGTGTCACCAGTGGCATACGATTTCTGTTGGTTCAAAATAAAAAAAAAACCTAAGAAGGTACTCCAACATGACAGAGAGGCAAGTACATTAGTACACATTTTATGTTAAAAAGGTTTTTCATTGTGCATTTCATGTAAGTACCTCTGTTAAAATATCGCGCAACAATGGGATGTTATGCGAAACCCCTTGGATGACGTAAGAGTCGAGTGCCTGCGTTCCTTTCGAAATAGCTTCTGGACGGGTTGCTCCGTATGTGACTAATTTACATATCATGGGATCGTAATACACTGAAATTTCTGAACCCTCACGAACCCCGGAATCACAGCGAACTCCTTGACCTTCCGGTTCAATGTATCTAAAGAGGCGTCCGGTTGAAGGCGTTCCAAAGTTTCTTGTGGGGTCCTCAGCATACACTTACAAAAAAGAACGGCATCCAATATTTTAATTTTTGTATTAATTTCGGCAATAAATTCAAAAGGCATACCAATTGAGACAATGAGACAAGGGAAAATGTTCAAGAGCAACTGTCATTTTACCTCTCATTTCTAGAGCCCATCCGTTTATTGGAATGTCTGGTTGTTGAAATTTTAATGAATGTCCATAAGCCACCCTAATCATTTCTTGTACTAAATCTACTCCAGTGATGCATTCAGTTATAGGATGTTCAACTTGAAGACGCGTATTCATTTCCAGGAAGTAGAAATCCTTTTGATTGTCCACCAGAAATTCCACAGTTCCTGCAGAGGTGTATCCGATTGCTTTTGCTAAATCCAAAGCCTGGTTTCCCATGGCCTGTTTTCCGCCAATTATATATTAAAATTGAAAGGGGAAAAATAAGAACAATTTACTTCCTTTTTGCAGGAAATACTAAATATTCAAGAGGTACATTAAATGTATAAACTAATTCTACCAGTCTGTACTCAGTACCTTTCTTAATTCCGGATCTACGAATGGACTTGGAGCCTCTTCGATAACTTTTTGGTTTCTCCGTTGAATGCTGCATTCCCTCTCATTCAGATAAACTCCGTTTCCGTGTCCATCACATAGAACTTGAATTTCGATATGTCTTGGATTCACCACAAATTTTTCGATCAGGATCCTGTCGTCACCAAAGGATGCCTTTGCCTCGTTCTTAGCTAGTTTAAACCCTTCGAGCGCTTCCTTTTCATTATTTGCAATTCTCATTCCCTTACCTCCGCCACCCGCTGACGCCTTTATCATTACGGGATAACCGATAGAATTAGAAATTTCTATACAGTGAGCCTCGTCGTTTATTTCACCGTCGAACCCTGGTACCTAGAGATAAGAAATAAATGCAATTCCTCTTTTCAATCTTCAGTCTTCCTTGGCAGAAATTGAGCAGTTACAATAATAATAAACTCATTTATTTTACAGTGTTAACTCCGGCCTTGATTGCCAATCGCTTTGACTCCAATTTATCCCCCATTCCGCGGATCGCTCTCGCTGGTGGTCCAATAAATTTGACCTTCATTTCTTCCTATAAAATTTGTAAATATTTAGGGTAAGCGTCACTTGATAGTTACACAGTGTAACTTACACTTGTTGCTGAAGTTAATAATGGATGTAATCATTTCTTATGCCATTACGAGTCTTTGTACAAAGGCTGCGTTTTCTGAGAGAAATCCGTACCCTGGATGAACGGCTTCTGCTCCAGTGTCCTTAATAGCGTCTAAAATTTTATCCATCACTAAATACGACTGAGCTGCTGGTGGGTCACCAATACAAACGGCTTCGTCCGCCATTTCCACGTGCATCTTTTGAGATAGCAAACAATATGTATCAGCATTTTATTCCATATTAACTTTTAAAAACTGGTTGAATACTTTAAAAAATCATGATTCATGAACATACAGAACGTGAATCTGCTGTGGAGTAGACTGCCACTGTTTTGATGCCCATTTTCTTAGCTGTCTTAATAACTCTGACAGCAATTTCTCCTCTGTTGGCAATTAAGATTTTGCCAAATGTGGGCTCCGATGTGTCATGGGGGTTTGTTGTATAAATTGAGTCGGCCCATTGTGAAGATGATCGAAGGAAACTCATCAAACTTTTTGCACGGTACCATTTTTTGACGCCAATTGGAAGCTGTCGCGATGATTGTAAAGCAGAAATCATTATTATTAAGGAATGTGGAAACTGCAATAAATGTAAAGGAATACTGGTACGGTGACTTTAACGAAATATTTTACTGGAAAATAAAAACTTTGATTGAATTCTCACTAAAATGGGTTATGTCATGCGCGTGATTTAATGGACCACTGGAAACGTAATCCGACACTGACACTACAAGCATTCTGAAATGGGACTGGACAAGTGTGAGGTGTTACATGTAGTTACGTAACCTGGTTCACTTGAATAACAATCTTCCACATGGAATAACTGATGAACTCAAGTCGAGACAGCTACACGTCTCATCATTTTCATGGCTTATTTTGACCAAATTCACATGTGCGCTTCTGCCTTTTTGCATTTTGATGATATGGTTATACGAAAAGAATCGGAGATACACTTATGGTTACATGTGTTCATCAGGGTCATCTGCTTCGACATTCTGCTCATGTTTTATATATGGAAAAGCTTATCCATATGGAATACCCTACAATTTACCGATATGTATGAATTATGTGACTTGACAAATGCTTACAAAATCCTCCAATGTCTATGGAGGAAGGAACCATGCTAGTTATAATTAATTGGCAATGGTCACCATTCTTGACATGGCGTTTGGTTATTACTTCATTCAATTCTTCACAACGAAGCTGTCTACTCATATAACTTTTGAGTTGTGACCGACCGACCGGCAGAAACTTGCAGTATCATTTGATACAGTGTATCAGGTTACCCCTCACCCCTGAATATCGCAAGAATAGGGAGCATCACATAACATAAAAGTATATTCACTCTCATGTAAAATGAATCATGTAAACTTCAGAGTCTGGATTTCTGACAACAACAACTTTAGTATAGTTTGTAAATTGTAAGTTGTATTGTAGCTATATTTCGCATTCATCAAGAATTTGTATTGTACACACACAGGAGGTCGAGTTGCAATTTGCAAATATTATTTATCAACATCAGATTCTTTATCATTCATTATATGTTAGATTCTTTCAACCACTGTCACTGAATCTGCCAGTCAGGTCAACCGTCAAACACAAAACCAGATTTGCTCCAGGAGCAAAAAATTGTGATAAAATATTTACTGTTCAATTCAGTGAAAGTTAAAGTTTTCT
>VYYJ01003722.1:0-15625 GCA_021029165.1 Cyphoderus albinus
TATAAAACCACTTAATACCTGAGCCCCACCGACTCCTGAATAACCCCGACGAGATTCCCCGTAAACACGTTCGCGAGTATCCTCCTCACCCCAAGCAGAACGTTCGAGTTGTCGAGGGGATCCGACCCCGGCGGAGCTCCATTTATCAACGTCGCTAAAGCGCTTGAACCTCCACCGCCACCTCCGTCGTCGTCCTCATCCTCTTGGAGGAGCCTAGGGACGTGTGGGTCAGTGGTGTTGGTGTCGTTGTTGCTGTTATAATAATACAATTTCTCGTCTCCCATTACTACTGCCGTCGCTGCTTCCGCTTCTTCTTCTGCCGCTGCATAGCACCGGATCATCCTGGTGAAGACAGGTGACTGGACAAGGTACTATTTTTTTAAAGGAGAAAGTTATTAATTATTATTTACAAGAAACGCGAAGCCAACGCGAATAAGCGTATTTAGTAGTCTTAAGGTGGTTTTTTTAACCGTTAACATTTAACAGCTCCAATTTAAAATCGATATGCAAAGAAACATTTTGGGACACCCGATATATATTTTAAAACATACGTGATACCCTACTAGCTAGAGATAAGATAAGAAATATTATATGAATGTACAAAAGGGGAGACCTCTCTACCACCGATTCCTCATTTACTATGTATACGATTTTACGCAAATTATATTTTACACTGATATGATATTAAGAAATATAAACGTGTTATATTACTTTGTTTTTAAATAATTACCTGTAGGAACTCCTCTTTGATCGCCCTCACGACATCCGGGTTATCGTCAATATCAGAGTTGCTACTATCACTGCTATTATTATCCCCACCGAGCAGCACCTTTGGCAGGAGAGCCCCATAGAGATCACCCCTCGTGATCACACCCGAAATCCCTCCACATCTCAACGGTTCAGACAAGACGGCTAACGACGACGCGGACTTCCTCACCGTTGACCGAGAAGGTGCAGCTAAGAAATCTCGTTCGTTAGTGTCATCATCTACTACTACGGCGTTCTATATACGAGATTAACAGCAAATAAAAGAGGAGAACACTATATTATACGGATGGAATTTATAATTAATAATATTATTTATTACCTGCCCCGCTGCTACTAGCTGCACTATCACCCCGATCATAAAGCCAACGGCAATGACCCGCGACGAAGACAACGACGACATTCTCGTCACCATCAATCACGATTTTTGTTTGTTTTATTCCGGTGGATCTCTAATTAAAATTTGATTAACCCCACCTACCCCAAACCACGCAAAAGATAAACTGAAGTAATAAAAAAAACCGATGACTCTGTTTCGTGATGTGAAAAGAAGGGAAAAAAAAAAACGATTTATTTTAGCATACAAAAAAAAAACAAAGCAATTTCGTATGGAGATTTTTATATAAATTATTTATAAACGACATACATAAATTACACAAATGGGCAAACACTTTCACTTTCATCATCATCATCGTCCGTGCATGTATTGTGTTGTTATTGTTATTACTAAATTGGTAGAGGTAGTACTACTGCCTGGAGATATTTTATATAAATTATTTATAAACGACATACATAAATTACACAAATGTGCAAACACTTTCACTTTCATCATCATCATCGTCCGTGCATGTATTGTGTTGTTATTGTTATTACTAAATTGGTAGAGGTAGTACTACTGCCTGGAGATTAAGCATAATAACGGAAATATAATTTTATGTGATGGGAGGTGTAAACGCATATAATCGATTAATCAAGTCTCTCGCTCTCTCTCTCTATAAATTTACGTCATGTAACTTTCGCTATATAATAATATGGATTTTATTAATGAACAAGTGAGGCTAGAGGGCGTTAAAGGCCATGTCATCAAGAACAAATACAACACGAAGCCAAAATAAGCCATTAAAAAAGAAATACGGACATTAATACAAGCTATTTGGTTAATTGATATATACATAAAAGTGATATGGCCAAGTAATGTCAAATGTAGGCAAAGTTGTGGAGCGTGGAAGTAATAATGTGGAAGAGTGCGGAGGTATATTTTGGGACCTTTGTATACTTATAGCTTTCTACCGTACCGTATGCAACACTTTTCCCATCAAGAACAAGATTCTTTGGTGGAGTGAGTTTTGAAATCCGTCATCTTGGAAAAGGTTCAACTTTTTGCTTGTATACACATTGCTTGTGTGGATAGATGGTGTGGACGTAATGTGGAAGACGGATTATAATATGTTTGAAATGAATGTGCGAATGTTGATGTGTGGTGGAGGAAGTGGCCAAATAAAAACAATCATGAATGGGATATTAAAAAACAGTAAATACGGGTACAAAACTGACGATATGAGAGGGAGGAAGGGATGAATCGGTATAAAAGACCGTGAATCACTAAACGATACAGAGAGATCCGACATTCTCCAAAGAGCTAAAGCAATAAAGCACTCTTCCATATCATTGCTTCCGCAATACTGCCACAACAATCGTGTCCCATTTGCATTCCAATATATTTTCACTTTTATGTTAATGATAAGAGCCTTATTACAATAAAATAAAATAAAATAAAAGAACACTGTACAGAGGATGTTTTGGTGACGACGTAAAAAAAAGTGAAATGACATAATTATATGATGGTACCTACACAGTACATATTGACCTTCGAAAGTTTGTTGTTAGATTCTAATATGTAACAACTCAGGATACTACACAATGAACAAAACATGAATGGGCGTAGTAGTATATTATAACCGAAATTTATGAATGAAAAATGGTTAAGCCCGACTTGCTTCCTCCATTTATTTGATTGTGGTGCAAGCTTAGCTTATTTCCCAGTTACTTATACTATCCCTTACACTGAGATTTTATTTTACTACTGATACTTATACTTTTAAACTAATACTTAAAATCACCTTAAAACTACTACGCTTAGTTAGCGTACAACAGTCCTCCCTCGCGTTTCTTATTGTCCTTATTAATATAATTAAAGAACTAGGGAGCAAGTCCGGTTATATCCTCATTCATAAAATTGTCTAGTTATTTTACTATTTTTACGGTTCCCATTCATGTATAACTTATTGTAATATCCGCATTATTTGTTAAATATTTCATAGCAACTATATATACCAAGGAACTTTGAAAGGTCAAGTGGCTATGATTAGGTTAAACTCAAACAGTTAAACTCACCTCAACTAAATACTACGCTTTTAGTATACAGAGGCCTCGCGTTTCTTGGATATAAATATATTTCATAGTATGCGTAGTATTTACACATCGTCTCCAGACAAACACATATATGATTCTTATTTAATTAAGTTATTTCTCGGTTTTATATATTATACATGCATATAGACAAAACACGTGATATTGGCAAAGGATTTTCCAACAACAACATCAAACAAACGAATCAACCTCTCTAAACTCAATATTAATCCTTCTCCAAAAAGAAGAAATAATGAAACTTTCAGAAACAAAATAAAAACATAAAGAGGCTCTTCCATACTACCCACACAGCACAGAGAGTACAAGAAAGATAAAGCATGAAAATGCACATGATATAGACATGTATAAATATTATATCGATTTTGTTTTTTAAAAACTTCTTTTTTGTGTGTATTCCCCCCCCCCCTTTAAAAAAATAAAAAATATCCTCACCCGTTCGAAACCCTCACACCACAAAAAGAAAATTCAAACAAAAGTAAAAGAAAACAAACGAAACCCGCTACACGCCGCTACCAAACAAGGAAATGCATCCCCAATTCCCCCAAAAAATGCAAGTTAAATATTTAAATACAAGACAGCCACGACCACGCTGAGCGTGGAGATAACAGTGAGTTATCAATTGTGAGTTAGTATACATAAAGATTTTGGATTTATAAAATCATATATATTTATTAATTTCTGTTTCACCATCAAAACATCAACAAAAAAAACATCAGAGAGAAAGAGAGATAAACTTATGTACACGAATTTATATACCAATAACATAGCAAAGTATTTTTTACGGAAGTACCCTGTATATACACACGAATTGCTCCTGTTCGTTTTTTATTTTTAATTCATCATGTGAAAAGGAGGGAAAGAAACCTCCTCGCCAAAAAAAAGTACGCGTACGCGAGTGCATAGCTTTTCACCGCAAAAACAAAAAAAAAAAAAAAAAACGCAGCGCAGATATAGTAGCGTGTGTACACTTATCATCAGGGATAAAAAAAAAGGCAGCCAGGCAGTACCCAAATAATCATGATATCTTTTTCAGAAGACGCCAAGAAGAAAAGTGAGTGAGGGAAAGAGAAACATGTGTGAAGATGTTCATTGATCATGATGATGAATAAAGAATCAAGACGAAGAATCATCGACCCGTTACAAAATAGGAAACTGTATTAAGAGCAAAAAAAGCATAAAACTTGAGGAAAAAACAAGAAAAATCATGTACATTATTAAAAATTAAATGAAATTGATTCACTCGACCACCTTCAGCTTTTTATTATTATTAATTTATGATTTTGATTGTTTCTTTAAAGCTCATCTTATTCTTCATGTATATGCAAAAACAACCAAAGAGATTTTTTTTAAAAAACAGCCACACACGAAGAAGAAGAAAAAGTTTTCTTCACTCTTGTTTTTTAAATTTTTACTTTAACTTCATCTCGAGTCTTTTTACAGTAACGTGAATAAAAACGAACGTTTTTTTTGTATACGTACACACGCCTCGATGAATCTCAAACAGAGAGACGCTTGAAAATTTAAAAAAAAAACTCAAAATAAATAACTAAAGCGTGGTTGTTTATCTAAGTATACATAAAAGACAAAATTCGGTCTGCCTAATATATTATTTTCTTTCTTCGGGAGAAGCAGAAGAATTGAGGACGAATGTTGAAGAGAGTTTAAGTAATGTGTATAGCAGCAATATATATGGCAGAGTGTGGAAGGTTTATCGAAGGCTTGTGGAAGTAATGTGGGAAAAGTGCGAGGAAGATACTTTGCTTTTGCTCTAGCTTCGGAAAATATGGTGTTTTGAATTTTTGAATAAAGACCGTTTGTTTTGGTTCTCTATTGTTCTCCTTTAGTGTTTCCACCAGGAAAGTGCCACAACAGGAGAAGAAAAACGCCAGTACCCATGCTTTTAAAATGAGCTTAAATGGAGAATCCATTTATGCTTATGCTTTCGTAAGGATGTGGTTCCGTCTTGTGTATGGCCGTCCCGACGTCCGGCCGTCCCGGCGTATCTCCGTCCACATTTTTTGTGTCAGGGGTTTGACCCACTTAATGTTAACCAATTTCAATGGGGTTTTTTGCAATCGGTAACCAAGGGTCTCGAGCATTGCGTATGTAAAGGGATAAGCCATAGCTTATCATTAACCGTCACTTTTTAATTTAATCCCACCCTCCATTTAAGCTATTTACAGCATCCATTGAAATGGTTTTATTATAACTGTTTTTCATCAAACCCAAATTTATATATTATGCATAGGATGCATACCTTCCCTAATTGATGTAAAGCCGGCAGGTTAAAACGCATATTATTATACTTGATATATTATTGTGGGATATTTAAATGATGATACGTATAAGAATTGCTTGTGTTTTTGTTGTTCTATTTGGATGACAGGGCCTTTAAGGCCCACACTAGCCTGATTGATAATGTAAATTAAACATCTTACTCACGATTTCATCAATTCATCATCATCACAGAGTTTTATATAATATTCATTTAAATTTTCATTATCAAAATTCGTTTTCATTATAAAAAAAAAATATTTCTTCCACCGCCCACTTCCCCACCCTTCTATCAAATCACAAATCACAAATCAACCACCATCACAATACGAAAAAAAAACAGGGATCGTCGACGGAGAGAAGAAAATACTATATAACAAAAATAAAATATTAATAATAAAAATTAAAATCTCTCTCGATAATATCACAATACGAAAAAAAAACAGGGATCGTCGACGGAGAGAAGAAAATACTATATAACAAAAATAAAATATTAATAATAAAAATTAAAATCTCTCTCGATCACATCTCTTCCTTATAAAAAATCTTCTTTTTATTTCCACTTCACGATCATCGACGTACGTAGTTATTATTAAAATCTCTTCTTCTTTATATAAAAAAACAAAACGTTTTTTTTCCAGCGCGTCGTTTAAAAAACCTTAATTAATTAATTACATATAAAATTACTGATAGATAATAAAAATATATATATATCTATGTCTTGACACTTTAATAAAAGCGCGAACAGTTGCAGAGAGAGAAATATCATTCATCATCTCAAATTCACATACAAATCACACGTTCACAAAAAAATAACATTTAAAAAAAAAGACGATATATGAAGAAAGTGATTATAAAAAAAATATTATACTGATGATAAAATAATGTAACGTTCGCTATAATATTTATATATATATATAAAATTATCCACACGCGATGCAGAATAAAAAATAAATCTTCAGTCAATCAGTCACTTACCCATTATTATAAAATTATTATCATCATTATCATTATAATTACATACATATAATTAATTAATAATTACATTTTACAAATTACAAAAAAAAAAAATTCCAGTCACACAAGTAATTCGTTATATAAAATAATTAAAATAATTTTATATATGTAAAAAGAAAGTTGGAGTTTTTCTTTACATATAAAGGTAAATAAATTCATATTATATATGTTTTCTTTTTTTCAAAATCAAATTCAAAAAAATTTTTTATTGTTCTTCTAACAGTACACTAGGATCAAACCGAGTTGCTGAAAGGAACGCCCGTGTTGCCAGTCTGTTTTTTTTTTGGCAGCGGTGGTGGTGGTAGTGAGGAGAAACAAAATAAAATATTTATAATTAGAAAAAGAATAATAATATTATATAAAAGGTTTTGTTTTGTACGTTACAGGGTATTTCGTGGTGGTGAGGTATAAATTATGATGTGAAATGCGTTTATCAAAATTAATTTCAAGCAAAAAAAATCTGTCTTTTCTTTGTTGTTTTTTTTTTTGCTTGCAATTGATGTAAATCGACGTAAACCAAGAAATATTTTACAATAACAACAACCCCTGGAAACACCCTGTACATGAATAAATAGATAAATTTTTAGAACGAATACTCGTAAGCACAGTACTCACCCAAGGATATTTCTGAGGACACTGTTGGCACGTCTTCATGTACCTTACACCAGACTTGTGCCACACGTTACAGACCTTCGGGTGGTTGCAACGGGGTGGACGGTCCTGTATTTTTTTTTAAAAAACGAACGAATTTACATGAAGTTTAATCACCCGGGTAATATACAACAAAAAAAAACAGCTACTCATTCCCTCACCTTCAGATCATGGCAGCTCCAAGGCGCAAAGTTGAGAACCCTGCTCGACGGCGTTGGATTCCTGATCCACTGCAGCGCCTGCCAGTTCGTGACGAGCCAGACATCGTCCATCTGCACGAGCGTGTCGAGAAAAGCCTCGAACCCTTCCTTGTGATGTGGCTGAGTGAACCAAGCGGCATGGTAGTACAGGCCGAACGGAGCCCGGTTTGTCGTGTAGTGACGCTCAAAGTTCTTGGCCAACATCTGGTAGACACCCTCGGCAGTGGGGGGATTAGACTATATAGTGGGGAAAGAGAACATTAATATTTTAATAATAATCATAGACCGCGGAAGTAGCGTCTTATTGGTTCATGAATGAACGAGTTTATTTTTTAATCGTTGTTTTTTAAACACTTACACAAGCATCTCCCATGCTGCAACGCCCGCCCTGGAAAATAATATAAGAAAAAGGAAATGTGTTAATAATATTTTTATTTTAAAAATCGTTACGAAACACCCAGTATATGTAGATTACACATAACGGAGTTTAGTGGTATGTAGTAGCAGCTCAAAAGCTCCCCGATCCTCACCTTCAAATCCTGCCACATGACCATGGGCACTTCCCAAACCCCGGGATAGCTTTTCGTCGGACAGGGAGGAATCATAGCAGTCATGAAAGACCCTGTAGTCGAGAGTATATGGCCAAGACGGAGGTCTGTTCTCATAGATCGGCATGCTGCTATCGTACGTAAAGTTGGAATCGTGGAGCATCTTGAACATGTTGTTACCCCCGATGGCCAAGAACGGTGCTCTCATCCCCCTCACCTCGCTCAACTTGACGCCTCCATACGCGGCGAGGATCTCACGCTGACCGTTGATCTCACGGTCCCACTTCTTCTGGGAGTACTGCTCACCGAACGAGTGAGACACCGAGTGACTCGCTAAAAAAAAATATTAACATGGAACAGGATGAGAATTTATAATGTCAAAGAATCGTGGGGTTTAAAAATTAAAAGTTATTGATTTAAAACAGATTTAAAAAGTAAATTGCTGTTTAAAACTCACCAATCTCATGCCCATCGGCAGCAAGGTTCTGAACCTGTGAGTAGTCAGTCCACTCATGCGAGATATAAAAAGTAGCCGAGATGGGACACCCGTTCGGGTTCTTCCTCCCCTTCTCGAACAGGTCCCTGTACAAGTTCTTGTTCAGGTCGTTCACCGAATCATCAAAAGTCAAGAGCACGATCTGAGGCGTCTCCTGAGCACGGAGTCCCCCAGGAATATCTTTACCACCACAGTTACAGTCTGGGAGAACGCAGAGGTCCTTACGGCACTTTGTCGCCGGGGTGTTGACAACGGGCGTCTGTGAGAGAGAGATTAATAAAAAAGAAAAGAAAAAAGAGAGATTTAAAATACAAAGGAACATAAAAGTATCTTCTAACTAAATATCCTCTATATCTTTATACTAAATGAATAACCGGGAGCAAGTCCGTCCGATAAAAACGTTTTAAAAAAAGAGAAACAAAAAAAAAACTCTTTCTTGTTATATTACCTCATACACATTCTCGGGCCTCGACGGAGGGTCAAGATAAACGTCCCTAACTGGAGCCGACGTCCCCTTGACAATCGATGACTTGGGCTTCAGCGTCGGCCGTGACCTGGTAGTTGAAGACGATGAGCCAGATGAAGAGGACGAGCTGCTACTACCACTGTTGCTGCCCCGAGTCCTTGTCCTGGTGCTTGTAGTCTTCGCAGTCGTCGGTGGGTTATTGATAACCTGCTGGGCGACAACGGGTCTCCGAGTGATCTGCTGGATGATCTGAGGCTGACGGGAGTAAGTGTTGGAGGAGGGAGGCGACTGCTGGTTGCTGTTACTGCTATACTTGTTATTGTTGTTGTAGTCTATATATACGAAAATATTTTGGTGGGGACGGGTGAAAAAAAAGAGAAGAAATTATAATAATAATAATAGTCGTTAATATAATTGAGGAATGAGATATGAGCAGCACCCAAAATGAACAAGTTAAACCAATGGACTTTACAGACTATAATGTTGCTTTATTGTTACATTAACAACTAGCAACGAACATTCAAAAGGTCAAGTCCAGGTGGCCAAAAAGTTGACCATTGTTTTAAAATCACCTTAACTACGCTTAGCGTAGCGTAGGCCTCGCGATACACCATAACGTTATCATAACCACCCTCCATCTTCTTCTATCCACAACACAAATTAGCTCATGGAGACTTAAGATTTGGAATTTAGGAGTATTTTAGGAAGGGAAACAACCTCCAATTGGTGGGAGCTCGTGAAAAAATTTACACGTCTTGCGTAAACCTCGTTAGCGTAGGCCTCGCGATACACCATAACGTTATCATAACCACCCTCCATCTTCTTCTATCCACAAAAAAAAACACTAAAAAAAAACTCTCACCCTGCCCAGCAGCCCCACCGCCCGGAACGGCCGACACGTCCTCCTCATCCTCATCATCATAGACGTAGTAGCTGGCGTCATCATCATCAATAGCAGCGCTGTTACTGTTCGCCCCTCCACCACCAGCATTTGCGTAGTAGAACGCAGCCCCACTTCCAGTGTTGCTGCTCTGGTTCCCGATATTAGCCGCGTACCGCTGATTAACGTACACGTCATCGACTCCATAGTCTTGGGGTTGTTGCTGTTGCTGTTGTTGCTGGATAAGCACGGCAGCGTTGTCATAGTACTTGTTCGGAGACACCGCACCCGTGTACTTACCACGACCTGCCAGAGGGCTCGAGCTCACCGATCTAGTTGGGGTAAGGGTGGTGGTAGTGGTAGGAAAATAATAACAATAAGATCTCTGTTTAGTGATTAAGGTTGGATTTTATGGAAGGTCAACATTTTTTAAGCGGCGGCGGCAATATTTTTATTTTCGGGATACATATGTAACGTGAGTTTTATTTCGTTACACAACTACATAAAATATACTAACAACGAACTTTGAATGTCAGCTATTTTCTCTACTAGCAATTTTGGGCTTCGTGTAAATACGCTTTTTTTTTTATCACTTCACTACTGGATGAAATGGTCCTCAAGCCTCCACTTGTATATTTCATCATAATATAATGAAAACTATATATAAAATATATCTATAAACATAGTTTTGGTATACCATACCAATCGTGAATATATATAGTAAATCAGCATAAACCGAAGCCTTTGGTTTATTCTCAAAATACTTTTTTTTTATATCATCATCATCATTATCATTTATCATCATAATTTTGTTTAATTAATTAAGGATTTTTTTAAAACAAATACATAACTACACTGGCGTAGGTAGATATATAGTGTTAATTTAAAAAAAAAGATGTATAACAAACAACAAAAGCGATATTATTATTATTAATTCGTGCAAAAAAAAAAAAAAAACTATACGAGATGTATAACAAACAACAAAAGCGATATTATTATTATTAATTCGTGCAAAAAAAAATAACTATACGAACTATTTAATTTAATTAATCCAGAAAATCTCTCTCTCTCTCTCATGCTCAAATCAATCAATCAATCAATCAAATTAATTATTCATTCATTCATTCGTCACAAACATACAAATCACACTCATGCAAAATAATTAAAAAAATACTCAATCGCATGCGAGCAGTTATATAATAATATTAATTTGTTTGTTTTTTTTAAAGCGCGTCTGTCTCTAATATCGTCTTAATTCACTTTCTGTTTTTCAAAAACCGTCAAAAAACGACACGTCACTCGATCATATAAATTTCAAATTCCTCACTCAAAACATCCGTCGTCAATACGTGTAAAAAGTTTTTTTTTTTGTAATAAAAAAAATTGTTCATGATGATAATAAAGATCGTTAAAAAACATTTTTTAAAAAAAAACTCACCCCGGAGCCGCCCCCGCCACCCCTTTCTGAGCGGCCACGATAACATTGTGAAGGTGCTGGGTATGAAGATGTTGCTGGATCTGTTGCTGGTGGTGAAGCTGCTGCTGGAGCAATCCGATCTCACCGATACCACCTCCTCCACCTCCACCACCATGGTGGTGGTGGTGATCACCGACGCTCAGTCTCACGAACGGGGGCGTTGGCAACACGTGGTGGTGGCTATTACCACCACCCTTTTGTTTCTTTGACGATGATGAACCCCCGCCGCCACCCTTCACCCTCAATCTGTTATTATGATTACTATTGTCGTGGTCGTCATGGTTATGGTCATCGTTACCACCACCACCACCACTACTATTGTCATTTTCGAACGGATGACGATGATGAGGATGATGATGTTTGCCACCTCCGTGAATTCCTTCCGATGGCACGGGATAGTAGCCCGGGTGCCCGGGGAGGTTCCACCGGTGTGGCGGAGGGGGTGGCAGATGATGGGGGTTGTGATGATGCGGAGACTTGAACTTATTGTTACTGACTAGCAGGTGGTGGTGGGGGTGTGGGTGGTGTTGTTGTTGTTGTAAAGCGTGGAGGTGGTGAGGTTGAAGGTGGTGCCCGTGGTGATGCCCCGCCCTCATTCCCTGTTGTTGGTTGTACTCCCCAAGCACAAAATGGTTCTGATTTAGATGATTGTGATGATTGGCACCGGGTGGCGTAAACTCCCGTTGCTGACTAGAATAGTACGACCCATCAAGCACGTTATCCTGCTGCGACGTCAGGATAAGATCCGGCTTCCGGGTCGTGATTTTAACCACGCGTGGTGCGGCTGTCGTGGTCGTTGTGGTACTCGTGGTGCTCGTAGTACTCTGTGTAATTGGGTTAGGGCGAAGCCTCGGTGACCCACCACCTCCGGTCCTCAACTTATCGATATTGACGAACCCGTACGTGGGCGTCTGGTAGAAAGACGGTGGGTACAGGATGCTACCGGGACTACTGATCCGGTGCGTCAGCACGTTGTCGCCGCTGGATGAGGACGACGGTGACGAGTATTTATCTCCTCTCCGAGGAAGGACTTCGTAAAGCTGCTGCTGGTGGAGAGACCCGCTTGCTTGGAGGTGGTGCGGGGAACGGTGGGAACTTATGTGGCGTTGGGGCGGGTATTGAGCGTGGGCGTGGCGGTGGTTGTACTGATCCTGATAATGCTGTTGCTGCTGGGGTGACCGTTTCGGTCTTTCACCACCACCACCACCATCGTGTTCATCACTTATCATCAGACTAGAATTATTGTTGTGGCGGCGGGGGTGACTATCAGCAGTACCACCACCACTTGAATTGAGCTTATCTTCTTCTATCTCCTCCCCACTTCCACCTCCTCCATCTTCTTCTACCTCCTCTTCCTCTCCATTTTCCCCCTCCTTCTTCTTCCTCCGTTTCTTTTTCTTCTTCCCCGCCCCTTGGACGCCAAGCAGGAGCCTCCCATCCCCGGTTTCCCTCCCGTTACCCGGAGCAACATCCCCACTGTCCCCATCCTCTATTTTCGGCGTCTCTTCAGCCGCCGCACGCTTCAACCGCCGCCTCTTCCTCAGTCGATACTCATCCGGTTTCTGATGATTTTTGCTGTGGTGGCATGGCGACGATGATGAATTCGTCATACTTGGCGAAGATACTACTACTTTCGTCCTCGTCGTTATCGTCGTCGTCAAGCAGTTCGAAACCCCACCACCAACACCATCATCATCAGTCGTGGTGTTGTTCATCGAACTATACATTTTACGTCCGGGTTTTTGTTGTTGTTGTGTCGCATATCATGGTCAACAAAAATTTCGTCAGGGGTAAATTTTTTAAAAAAAGTTCAGAGAAAAAAATAAGATTTCAAGATTTGTTATATTTTTATTTTAAAAAAAATTATATTTCTGTACAACCTGGAAAAGAAACCTTTTCAGATCATTAAAAAAGTTTTAGCCTCATATTAGCCCAAACAATTTTGTATTATTGTATGAGGTTCTTTTTTTTATGTTCATCATTCTCATAAAATATTCCTATTATCATTCTTGTCTGTGTAATATACGTGCAAAAAGGATTATTATTTTTCTTCTTCGAATATGTTAAAATGAAAATTCCCGAGGGATATTAATTTCCTTTCAGAATATAACACGTTTCCATGGTTTCTACTTATATTGAATTTTGAATTGAAAAGAAAGAACATCAGCATAAGGCCAAATATTTTTTGGGCTAATTCCCTTATAATAACGAAACTGCGTCCATTATAAAAATTGCAACACACTACCAAATATAATTTTTTGTATGTATCCATGGTTTCCTCTATAAAATTTATTTTATACTTTTTTTTCAGTTGGGTTTTAATCATAATAGTCAATCGTACAGTTAACCAATAGGTTTATTTTCTCGATGTCAAAAAATAAACTGTTGTCGTCGTCGTTTAAAAAAAACTCCATCACGGTCGTCATGGATATTTATGATTAAAAAGGCCATGCAAATTTTATATTTTTCTAAGCTATATTATATAAAAATCTAAAGTTGTTTCGTGCAGTTTAAAAAAATTTTAGCGTATTACAGAACAAAAAAAAATTAAAAGCGCGGCGTGTGCATGCATGCATTTATTAAAAACTCGAAGGTTGATTTTTAAGCCACCAAACAAACAAAAAAATTTAACGGGTTAATTTTCCGCGTGTAGTAGACAAATAACGTTAGTAAAAAAACTACCTAATTTAGTAGTAGCTATGTATTTTTTAACGTTTCGTGAAACACAGACACATATCACATATCAAACGTTAAACATAAAGGCGTGTATATTTTCATGTAAAAGCAGAGAGATAAGAGAAATTTTTTTTTATTCCACTGACCTCCCTTGCTGATAGATCTCCTCCTTGTAGTTGGGCAGACTCCCTTCGTAGCTCCTCCCGGACCTCTGTTGCTGGTAGTCATCATCCGGGATCTGAACACCTCTGCCACTGCCGCTACCTCCACCTCCAGCAATTCTCTTAGCCCCCGCGAGCCCGCTCTCCTGCGCCGCCCTGCTCAGCTGCCCGTACGTCTCGATCTTTATCGGCGAGTACGAGTACGAGGACTGAGGGGATGAGGAGGATGAACTTGATCCTCCTCCTCTTGAGGAACTACTGCCCCTCCCCCTCGAAATCTGTTGCTGCTGAACTACCTCCTGTTGAATATTGTTATCAACGGCCCCACTCGTCCCGTTATAGCAGTACACGTTCCTCGGCCAGTCACAGGTCTGGAGATCATGCGAGTACATGAGCCCCCCAGTACACGACTCGAGGAGAGCACCGCCAAACACACAGACGTAGTACTGCGTGCAGTCCGAAGGGTGCGGAAAGTATCCGAAATCCTCGGGACACGTGAAGTCAGCCGAGGGGGTTGACGACGATGAGGAGGAGGCTGAGGACGACGATAACTTTTGAGAACTCACCGGTGACGGTGATGAAGTGATGAGTATTGTGGCCACGATCGTGGTGGTGCATAGAAGAAAAACGTTAGTAGTACGTGAGCGAGCCATGGTGGTGCTGGTGAATGTGGTTGATGATTGGAGAGTAGAAGTGAGTTGAGATGAGTTGAGATGAGTGGAGTTGAAGAGAATTTTTTTTTTTTCTGGATATTAAGGGAGGAACCTGTACAGAGAGAGAGAGAAAAAAAATGTATCACACATGCACATTAGAGCACTAAAAGTCGCATTCATTCTTTTTTTTTTTTTTTTAATTTTTAAATAAAAAAAAAAACTCACGTAATTAAGACTAATTAAAGACATGTTTAATAATAAATTTAATTTAAGCGGACACATATATGTCAGGTGCGGTGGACGAAATATAATTACATATATATCCTTGATGATGATGATCGCTTTTGTCGGCAAAAAAAAATATATACATATATATAACGTGTTAAAGGGCGTGGTCAGAAGAGAGATTTTTTTTTAACCAGAGAACTTGTTCCTTGTCTCTCCAGGAGAAGTAGTTACAAAACGACACGACACACTCCCTTATCATCATCATCGTCGTCGTCGTTGTCGTCTTTGTCGTTTTTTATTATACTACTAGTTAAACTACCTAACCCAAAAAAAAAACCGTCAAACCCTTCTATATGAAGAAAAAAGAAGCAAGAAGAAACGGATAAGAAAAGTTGAGGCGAGAGATAGAACAACCCGATTTTATAATACACCTCAACAACAACACAACATCATCATCGATATATTTAATGGACGAACATGAGGAAGGAATTTTTAAAAAGAAAAACGTTTTTTTGTTTTGTTTTTGTTTTGTTCCCTAGATAAGATTATATACCGCGCGGTCATTAAATAACGCAACATTAGGTGCCTGTAACCAAGGATTTTATCAAGTTCTTACATTTAAAAGAAAATTCTTATCAATGAAACTCATTTCAAAAGTATTAAAACTACAGAAATATCATAGTAGTATGCTGTAAAATGAATA